>JALPQD010000337.1:284074-450161 GCA_023101885.1 Typhlomys cinereus
GAAGTTACATGTGCTGACACTGGAAAATCATAAGTTATATTTCTGAAAATACAGAGATCTAGATCTTAAGCAATGGACTAAATATGTCACCACGGGTAGCAATGGTCTGGTAGTTTCACACAATAAGTAATTTAAGTGCTTCCTTTCCATATCGAGGCACACTCCTTTCCATCAGTGGTTTTATGACTGTGCTCGACTGGCCATGGTCAGAGTAATCAAGCTCAGTCAGGCATGTGGGAGGGGACACAGACTGTCAGGAGCTGCACACCCCAGTGAGGACAAAGCCCAAGACTGGGCAGCATCTGGCAAGAAGCTGCAACCCTTAGTGATCTCATGAGAGAGGCACACTTTGATAGTGAGCTAAGAAGCACGAGACTAAAACCGTGACTTAGGCTTTAATGCTTTCACGTGAACATTTGGCTCAAAACTTTTTCATAAACTGGTATGTACTTACTTTATAAGTAGATTTTTAAGAAGCAGTACTCTGGGGCTGGGGAGAGGATTCAGGGGTTGAAGCATTTGCCTCACAAGTAAAGGATCTGAATTTGGATCCCAGATCCTACATAAAAAATGCCAGGCAGATATGGCTGTAGCTTGTAATTCTAGCCCTGGAAGGCAGAGCCTGGGAACCCTGGAGCACAGCAGTAAATAGGTAGAGCAATCCAGGATGATTTCTGATGTCATCCTTGGAACCCCACAAACACAGAAACACACATGCAACAAAACAAAACAAAACAAATAAAACAGGACATTATCAATGCCCCAATCCCTGTTTCCTCTTTTCTTCCCTGGAAGCAAGAAAGAGACAGAACTTGTGTGGTCCTGCACTGTGGAGGGGCAGGCGGAGTGGTCTACATAATTTCTTTTCTTTTCTCTTCTTTTCTTTCTTTTTTCTTTCTTCTTTCTTTCTTCTTTCTTTCTTTCTTTCTTCTTTTTTTCTTTTTCTTTCTTTCTTTTCTTTCTTTTTTCTTTCTTCTTTCTTTCTTTCTTCTTTCTTTCTTTCTTTCTTTCTTTCTTTCCTTTCTTTCTTTCCTTTCTTTCTTTCTTTCTTCTTTCTTTCTTTCTTCTTTCTTTCTTTCTTTCTTTCTTTCTTTCTTTCTTTCTTTCTTCTTTCTTTTCTTTCTCTTTCTTTTCTCTCTTTCTCTCTCTTTCTCTCTTTCTTTCTTTTTTCTCTCTCTCTTTCTTTTTCTTTCTTTCTCTCTCTCTTCTTTCTTTTTCTAGTTTTACAAACATATTGAGCACTTATTCCTGCTTCCTTCCATCCCCCTCCTCCCATTCTTCTTCCTTTCCTTCATTAATCTCCTACTCCCTCCAACCATCCTGTCTGCGTCCGTGGACCCCAGGGTGCCTCTGGCTTGTCTACTCTTGTGGGGTTCAGGCCTTTGTGGAATATCAAGTTGCCCCTCTTTGGGCCACCCCATTGATAATGGTATTCCCCTTCACTCATCCCCAAGGTTTCCACTGTGTGTTCTTATCTTTGAGTTCCTGGATAGTCTATGGTATGTTGGCATGTCAGTCATTATGCAGGTATAGTAAGGACAAATCTCACTGCAGTGAGTTCCTGGATACAGCAGTCTTGCCTTAATGGGATGTCTTGTCCAATGATGGACCTTCCCATCTTTAGGTTCTTACAATCTTACTGCCAGGTCACAGGTGCTCTGCATTCTGGGTAGCCGTTGTTGTCCACTTCATCCTGTCAGGGTGTTGAGATCCTGTACCTTTATTGTAGAAGAAGACTTTTAGGCTGAATACTAAGTGTTCATCAAACCTGTGGAAATAATAGCAGCTGTTTACAGAAAGCTTCTTACCTTCACAGTTTCCTATAGTACAGCCTGACCATATGTTCAGCACTCTGGACAGCTCTGCTACTCAACAAGGCTTGGTCCAGTGTCTTCAAGCTTGCAGTGCAGGTAGTGGGCGTGTCTCAACAAGGGCTGGTCCATTGTCTTTGAGCTGAGCAGTGCAGGTGGTGGGCATGTCTACCTTTGGTGAGGGGCACTGACCAGGAGGTCTACTCCAGGACCTGTCTCTTCCTGTCACCACGAGTCCTTCTGGGATTGGCCCCATGTCCGTGTTCAGAGCTGTGAAAATGTTCTGCTGACTGACCTCTTGCAAGAAGAGCTGCTCGCCTGCCTCCTGCAAGAGCTCAGAATGTCCTCAGAAGCCCAGATGACCTGAGCTGAAAAACAGCTGTGCAGGAATCCATGAGGCCTGGACAGGTTGATGTGATCAGGGGCTCTTGTGATAGCCATGGGTAGTCATGGTAAATAATAAGCTAGGTGCTGCAGGTCTGGACTCCCTGTTACTAAGGAGGTCACGGTTACTGCTGAATGTTTGTCTGGCTCCAGTGAACTCAAAGCCAACCTAGAGTGCTCAGAAGGACCCTGTCTCAAAAGAAAGGCTGGAAGGGCTGGAGATGCAGTCCTGCTGTTGAAGTACCTGCCTAGCAGGACGATGGTCCTGGCTTCAGTCCCCAGAGCCATGGCTGACTATGAACAGCTCGCTGACAACTAAAGGCCAGACTATGTCCAGGGTTTCATACCCATATCTGACACATGCAATCACTCATTATGATTATTGCTACAGAGTGAGTAAGGCCAAAAAATAGGACAAAAACCCAGATCTCCCAAGACTGTGCTTCATCTTTTCAGAAGTCATTCGGTGCAAACATTTTTCACCAGTTGCCAAAACTTGCATACCAAAGTTCAGAGATACATTCATACATCTGGACACCTTACCAGATATTTTCCTGAGACCTGTCTCACATGCAGTGCCAAGGATTGGTGATCAGGGAGGCGGGTCTAAGGTGACACACTAGCGCTGTCTGGGGAGGACAGGAGAGCTGTCCTTCAGGACACGGCTCTGGGGCTCCCCCAGGTGGAAGACAGGAGGGGCTGGTCTTCAGGACACGGCTCCGTAGCTCCCCCAGGTGGAGGACAGGAGGGTTGGTCTTCAGGTGACAGCTCCGTGGCTCCCCCCAGGTGGAGGACAGGAGAGCTGGTCTTCAGGACACGGCTCCGGGGCTCCCCCCAAGTGGAGGATAGGTCGTGACTTGCTCAGGACGTCTGAGAAGGGAAATGATGAAGGGATAGAGGTGGAAGCAGAGGCCACAGGAGGGAGAGTGTGCTGAGATTTACTGAGAAGTCTACATTATGTTCTTTCTTATTATTTTGTCTTGTGATGGTGAGAAGTTGTTTAGCTCCTGGAATTATCATAAAGCGATGTTCCTATTATCCACTTAAAGATCCAAGAAAACAACTAATTCTAATGAAAACCCCAAATGAAGCTTTGGCAGAGAAGGATAATAAGAGACTATGGCTTCTTTTCTGCAGGCTTCTGATCTATTTAAAATGAACTTCTCTGAATTGTTATTTTCTTCAGGCAAAAGTACCCAATTAAGTAAAATCATTAATTAGCGCGTGTTGGCAAATACTTAGAGAACGAGGGAATGGCAGTTCACAGATGAATGACACTGGCATTTTGGCTCCATTTCCCTGTGGTTTGCTTTGCAGCTAGAAGTACGACTGCTACTTCACATCCACCACTGGAAACTGTGAGCAAGGACAGGACTTGGGAGCTGAGGACTTCATGGATTGGCTCCATGGTTTGCTTCTGTTTTAATTGACCCATGTGTACTTATGCTCTCTGGGTGATTCCTAGCTAAGGCATGAAGCCAGGCTCTTGTGCTGCCATAGAAAACCAGAGAAGGAACATCTGTATTGTAAAGAATACAGGGCTTCATTTATTATTTGGTTTTGATTTTTATTTTTGGATGCGTGCATGCATGAATGTGTGGTGTGTGTGTGTGTGTGTGTGTGTGTGTGTGTGTGTGTGTGTGTGTGTGGTGTGTGTGTGTGTGTGTGTTTGTGTGTGTATGATGTATGCCTGTGGAACCCAAAGGTGACTTTAGCAATCACCCTTTATTGCTCTATCTCTTTACTGCTTTGCTCTGGGGTTTCTTAGGCTCCGCCTTCCAAGGTTGGAATTGCAGGCCTCAGACATTTCTTGTCCAGCATTTTTTTTTTTAACATGGGATCTAGGAACCTGAACTTTGTGAGGCAAAGGCTTCAACCAATGAGCCATGTCCTCAGCCCAAAGAACACATGACTTAATGAGTCCTACTGAAGACCACATTTGAAGTTTCTTTAGCTAGGTGGAGTCTGACATCTCAGCCATTTACAGGGAGAGAACAGGGGAAATAATCACCTTAGGAACAATGGAATTTTAGCTATTTAATCTAATATGTAAGACAGGCAAAAAGAGGCTTAGTAATCACAACCCAGCCTTGACAGGGTTATTACACTGTCACACCAGTGACAATTATGTGTGGTTTCTGAAGCTTTGCTCTGGTAGTCAAGAAGGAGTTTCCCAGCTACTGGATCTGGTGGCCATGAGATTGTCCTTGTTATGGGGTTCAGAAGTCCAGCCGATGAGGCACCGACAATGAGTTTGACTGAAAAGGATGTTTATTGAAATTGGGTCGAACAGAACTGAAGCCTCAAGATTCCATCTAGTTCAGGGCCTTAGATGGACCCTAGGACTCCAGGACTCCAGCAGAGCTCAGGGCCTCATGTTGGAGCCCCAAGTAAGGGCAGGAGGCAGTTCTTATAGCAGTTTCTAATTGGGTACATGCTGCCCAGCTAGTGACTTTAGTTGGTATGTGCTGCCTAGCTAGTGACTCAAGCTGGCAGTTTCAGATAGTGGTTGTGCTGGAATTTGGATAAGGGTGAAGGGAGAGGTAGGAATCTTGAGTAGTTGTCCTGCTGACCCAAGGCTGTAACTATGAAACCATGTGGTCAGCAGATAGCGAGAGCAAGCTTTGTCTGTCTTCATATGTAAGCAGTGACTATCTTTATGCATAAGCAGTTTACAGAACCCAAGGAGCATTTAGTCTAAGGTCAAACTTTTTCCACAGCATATTTTCTATAGCTAGCACACTGCACACAGTTTTATTGTAACACACAGAGAGTGAGATCTTCCTTTTTCTTAGACCACCACATCCTGAAGTGTCGCTAGGCACCAGAAGCCTTGTGGCAGGTCCTCCCCAGGCATCCCACCTCCCATCTCACTATGCGGCTTGGAAAGGACTATGCCAGAGGCTCATTAGATGCGGGTGGCACCAAGAAGGGGTGGCTGGGTCTATGGCTTTGATTTAACTTGAGCAACCTAGTGCTTTGTAAGAGTCTAGGAGAGTGAGACTGGTCTGACGTCAGCTGTGGAGGTGGGGCCTTGGGTGCCAGTCAAGGGCGTCAGAGTGGTGGTCCTACCAGAGCTGTGAGAGAGGGAGACACACACATACCACCACATATGTACATATGAACACATGCACCACACACATGAACATACCCACCACATACACGAACACACATGCACATATAAACACACACACCACACACATAGGAACACACATACAAAACACATATGAATGACACACCAAGCACATATGAACACACACCAAACACATATGAACACACACACATACACATACATCACACATGCATACACAAACATATGCATACACACACTCTACACACATACATGCACACACACTGTACACATGCACACACACATGTACACACACCATACATGTACACACACATACACTACACACATACATGCACACACACTGTACACATGCACACATACCACACATGCACACACACCACACATGCACACATACCATACATGCACACACACACATACACTACACACATACATGCACACACACTGCACACATGCACACATATGCACACACACTACACACACATGCACACATACATTGTGTGAACATACAAATGTACACACTTGCTCTCTGGATTTGACTATCAAGAAGATTGCCACTGGATAAGACACAGCACCTCTAGAAGAGAAGCCCAAACAACCCTCTTTCCTTTACAAAGTATCCTGCCTTAAGTATTTTGTTACAGTAGCACAAACTTGACTAATATGATGAGGATGGGGGACAAGGACTCCATGACAGACTCTTTTATCACTTAGATTCTTTTGTTTTTCCAACATATTTGCAAAGAGGAGGAAAATCATTAGTGAAAAGTGGACACTTAGACAAGATAATTTCAGGTGCTTCTAGAAACAGTGACTCCCATTGTCCTTCCACTCTTCCGACTCATCTGAGTCTCTCTCTCTCTCTCTCTCTCTCTCTCTCTCATTCACCATTCACCGGTTAGACCCACAGCTTCCTGCCTAAAACCCAAACTCCACTTTCCTCCCAAAGTAGAATCCCAGAGGTCCCATGGCCAGGGCTAAATTATTTGATCACCTCAATGATGCTGAGGAAGCGTGCTGGGGGAATTAAATACGAATGGACTGAGCTTTAGAGAATAAATTACCCTGAGTTGTCAGTGAACTCACAGGAGCCCTTTAAAATGCAGCTTCTCCCAGCACAGAGCAAGCCCTGGGGTCTGTGGGTGGGGCGTTGGTTGCCATTATTCACATAAAAACCTTTTATATTAACCAAGAGTTTATTGACCCATTGAAGTAAAAATAAATAAATGAGTTGATAAACTTCTTGATTTGAAGAAATTTAATGAATTGGTATCTTTCAAAAGCTTAAAAATACAAAGGCACTATTTTTTTAAACAGTCAAATGCCACATAGATTAAATGTAGATCACTCCTATTGAAGGAAATTAAGATACCATGATTTTTTATTTGCTTTTTGTTCATCTAATTTATAAAGGCAAGAAGTCACATTAATAGAATTTGATGGTTCCAACTATTTTCTCCTTAAGCTTGGCACCTTCCTCAAGTGTGGTGCTCTGTGCAGTGTGTTTTAGAGGACCCCCATCCCCACCTTCCCAACCCTAGCCCCAGTTGGATCCTACTGAAGCTGCTCTGGGCAGGCTCTGCAGTACTGCACGCATGCAAAGTGCAATGGCAAAATCTCTTGTCATCTGGCTGCTAGCCAGCTGTGTCGTGCAGAAAGGGGCAGAGAAGTGACTCTGTTTTGCTCATGCTGGGGATGCTGTACACAGAGTGGACACTTGCAACACCTTGGCTGTTGTGGGCACTGAATGCTCCATACTTTGGACTCTAGTGAGCCTTTGGGAGGAAGCTGTGCTTTTGCAAAAGTGATCACAAGAAAAGGGTCCCTAGGGCACAGACCAGGTGAACCCAGCAGAGTTAATAGGCTGTTCTGACAGGGACAGGAAGGGGCTGGACAGAGGTGAAGTCATCACTAACTGCAGGGATGTGTGATGAGATGCACTGCAGTGGGCATGATGACCTGGAGCACATGGGCACACACTGCTCTGTGCACACCTGCTCTGTGAACATCTGCTCTGTACACACTGCTTTGTGCACACACTGCTCTGTACATACTGCTCCGTGAAAACACTGCTTTGTGCACACTGCTCTGTGCGCACACTGCTCTGTGCACACAATGCTTTGTGAACACTGCTCTGTGCACACACTGCTCTGTGTATACTTGCTGTGTGCACACACTGCTCTGTGCACACACTGCTCTGTACACACATTGCTCTGTACACACTGCTCTGTACACACACTGCTCTGTGCACACACTGCTCTGTACACACACTGCTCGGTGCACACAATGCTTTGTGAACACTGCTCTGTGTACACACTGCTCTGTGAACACATTGCTCTGTGCACACACTGCTCTGTGAACACTGCTCTGTGCACACACTGCTCTGTGCACACACTGTTCTGCGCACACACTGCTCTGCGCACACACTGCTCTGCGCACACACTGCCCTGCGCACACACTGCCCTGCGCACACACTGCTTTGTGCACACACTGCTCTGAACACACTGCTCTGTGCACACACTGCTCTGTGCACACACTGCTCTGAACACACTGCTCTGTGCACACACTGCTCTGCACACACACTGCTCTGTACATACTGCTCTGTGTACACACTGCTCTGTGAACACACTGCTTTGTGCACACACTGCTCTGAACACACTGCTCTGTGCACACACTGCTCTGTGCGCACACTGTTCTGTGCACACACTGCTCTGCACACACTGCTCTGTGCACACACTGCTCTGCACACACTGCTCTGCACACAGACTGCTCTGTGCACACACTGCTCTGTGCACACACTGCTCTATGCATACTGCCCTGTACACACACTGCCTATGCACACACTGCTCTGTGCACACACTGCTCTGAGCACACACTGCTCTGCGCACACACTGCTCTGCGAACACCTGCTCTGTGAACAGACTGCTCTGCACACACACTGCTCTGTACATACTGCTCTGTGTACACACTGCTCTGTGAACACACTGCTTTGTGCACACACTGCTCTGAACACACTGCTCTGTGCACACACTGCTCTGTGCGCACACTGTTCTGTGCACACACTGCTCTGTGCACACACTGCTCTGTGCACACACTGCTCTGCACACACACTGCTCTGCACACGACTGCTCTGTGCACACACTGCTCTGTGCACACACTGCTCTATGCATATCTGCCCTGTACACACACTGCCCTATGCACACACTGCTCTGTGCACACACTGCTCTGAGCACACACTGCTCTGCGCACACACTGCTCTGCGAACACCTGCTCTGTGAACAGACTGCTCTGCACACACACTGCTCTACGCACACACTGCTCTGCACACAGACTGCTCTGTGCACACACTGCTCTGCACACACGCTGCTCTGCACACAGACTGCTCTGTGCACACACTGCTCTGCGCACACGCTGCTCTGCGCACAGACTGCTCCGTGCACACACTGGTCTGCGCACAGACTGCTCTGCGCACACACTGCTCTGCGCACAGACTGCTCTGCACACAGACTGCTCTGCGCACACACTGCTCTGTGCACACACTGCTCTGTGCACACACTGCTCTGTGTATACTTGCTGTGTACACACACTGCTCTGTGAACACTGCTCTGTGCACACACTACTCTGTGCACACACTGCTCTGTGAATATCTGCCCTGTACACACACTCTGTGCACACGCTGCTCTGTGCACACACTGCTCTGTCCACACACTGCTCTGTGCACACACTGCCCTGTACACACACTGCCCTATGCACACACACTGCTCTGCGCACACACTGCTCTGCGCACACACTGCTCTGAGCACACACTGGCTCTGCGCACCACACTGCTCTGAGCACACACTGCTCTGCGCACAGATTGCTCTGTGCACACACTGCTCTGCGCACACACTGCTCTGCGCACAGACTGCTCTGTGCAAACACTGCTCTGCACATACCTGCTCTCTGAACACACTGCTCTTGTGCACACACTGCTCTGTGAAACACTGCTCTGTGCACACACTGCTCTGTGAACACTGCTCTGTGCACACACTGTTCTGTGAATATCTGCCCTGTACACACACTGCTCTGTGCACACACTGCTCTGTGCACACACTGCTCTGAACACACTGCTCTGCACACACACTGCCCTGTGCACACACCGCCCTGTGCACACACTGCCCTGAGCACACACTGCTCTGCACACACACTGCCCTGAGCACACACTGCTCTGCAGACACACTGCTCTGCGCACACACTGCTCTGTGCACACACTACTCTGCAGACACACTGCTCTGCGCACACACTGCTCTACGCACACACTGCTCTGTGCACACACTGCTCTGCGCACACACTGCTCTGTGCACACACTGCTCTGCACACACACTGCCCTGAGCACACACTGCTCTGCACACACACTGCTCTGCACACACACTGCTCTGTGCACACACTGCTCTGCAGACACACTGCTCTGCGCACACACTGCTTTGTGCACACACTGCTCTGCACGCACTGCTCTGTGCACACACTGCTGTGTACACACACTGCTCTGTGCACACAGACTGCTCTGCGCACCCACTGCTCTGTGCACACACCTGTTCTGCCCACACTGCTCTGTGCACACAGTGCTCTGTGAACACACCTCCTCTGTGCACACACTGCTCTGTGCACACACTGCTCTGTGCACACACCTGCTCTGTGAACACACTGCTCTGCGCACACACTGCTCTGTGCACACACTGCTCTGTGCACACACTACTCTGTGAACACACCTCCTTTGTGCACACACTGCTCTGTGCATACACTGCTCTGTGCACACACTGCTCTGTGCACACACTACTGTGGACACTGCTTTCTACACATTCTTCCTGACTTGTGACAGGGGTTTGACCCTCTCTCCATGTGCAGAGCTCCCCTGCTCTGTGTTCCCACCACCTGCATCCTCCCCAGTTCCATAGCTCTTACCAACAGTAACCCTAAGTATTCATAAGCAGTTTGAAATCTGATTAAATGATCAGCCTCTAAGGAAAATTACAGTCACCAAAGATCCCTGCATCAGGGGCGACTTGGGGGGGCACTCCCACTAAACCCCCCATGCTCTGCAGGAGTGTTTCTTGTGACTTGTGCCCTGTTTAACCCTTGACTTGCTGTCTGAACCCTCGGGATCCCTTTTTGCCTGAAATACTGCAAATCATCTCCCAGACCTATTGGCTGTAGAACTTGAGGGCAGTGTGGGGCAATTCCTAGGGTATCCCATGGACATCTTGACCTAGGCAGCGGCCGAGTGCCCTCTGTGTGGGAGGTTGAAGGCCAGAGGAAGCCATAAATTTGAGTGCTGTGTCCCAGCTGAGGTGCTGTGCTAGGTATTAACAATGTGAGATTAAGCTCTTGTCAGGCAGGCTAATGAATTTTGGATTGATTTCTGCCTGGGCTCGCTGTACTACTGACGGTTTTGACAGCTGTGATTTATAAGGCCTTCATTGGTCTATTCATGAGGGGACTTGTTTGTTTGGGCAAACCTCCAATGCTTCTGTGGGAAACACTGTGGCCATAAGAGCAGCGGTGAAGGGGCTGCCTGGCCACATGGGGCCGTTTGGACCCTGTGGGGCAGGTCCTTCTCACTGTGTGGGGCAGGTCCATTTCGTTGTGTGGGGCAGGTCTGCCTGGGTGTGTGGGGCAGGTCCATCTGGCTGTGTGGGGCAGGTCCATATCGCTGTGTGGTACAGGTCCTTCTCGCTGTGTGGGGCAGGTCCATCTCGCTGTGTGAGGCAGGTCCTTCTTGCTGTGTGGGGCAGGTCCATCTCGCTGTGTGGGACAGGTCCTTCTTGCTGTGTGGGGGAGGTCTGCCTGGTCCTGTGGGACAGGTCCATCTCGCTGTGTGGGGCAGGTCCTTCTTGCTGTGTGGGGCAGGTCCTTCTCGCTGTGTGGGGCAGGTGCCTGGCTGTGTGGGTCAATTCCCTCATGCATTTGTAATCAAGAACCCTGGAAAGAGTGAGGTCATGTCAGCTTGCAAATGATTTCCTTTACCAAAGGGCTCCATATGGAAAATTATGTTCGGCACCCTGCTGCAGACCTGTGGGGTGTAAGTCCTACTTGTCCTCCATTTGGTGATTTCTGCTTCTCCTGAAAGGGCATTGCTGCACAATTCAGGGATCGTAGAGCCTGGTTCTTGCTCCGCTTCTGCAACCTCTGAGGCTGAGCTCCAGTGAGAATAGCACTGTCACATCAGCCTGTGTCCTGCAGTGTCAATCACACGCTGCAGTGTCAGTCACGTGCTGCACTGTCAGTCACATACTGCACTGTCAATCATGTGCTGCACTGTCAATCACGTGCAGGAGATGCGGCGCCTGTGGAGACGTGGAGCATGTGGACACATAGTGTGCTTCACGACTCATTTGAGACAATGTCTAGGCCAGCCAGACATAGATCTGGGGACGCCTCAGGAAGGCAGCCAGAGCTGGACCACTCAGGATTGTTTCCTTCACGTTCCTGACTCTCCTGGGTGCTTTTGGGAGATGTTCACCGTGGCTGCCACACTGGCTATGCAAAGGGACCACTGTGAATGGTGCAGTCAGGATGCTTTGCCATCTTAAGGGAGGAAGCCAGAGAACAAATTCAATTTATTTTCTCAGCTCAGCATCTCTTTGCACAGCATGCAAGAGGGAGGATGCGGAAGGAGAATCTTAAGTGGGGCAGAACATGCTGAACTGGGTCAAGGAGATGAATGCCTTTTATTTCTGTTCTCCTTAGGAAATGCAGAAAACCAGACTCTCTACAGATCACAGCTTTCTGTTTTCCAGGAAAAAAGTCCTCCGCCACCTCGGATATTGGATCTGCGTCATGCACTGGGAGAGACGTGCTTTGTTCCATGTGAGTAGAGGATGTATTTAGCCAGGGAAAGTCTCAGGTGCAATAAACATGTACGGAAACAGTTAATAGCAGCTATGTTTTCTACAACTACCCCTTTCAGCATGTTATTTTGTATGTATGTGAGTCTGTGTGCACATGTATATGCATGCATGTGTACCCATATGAGGACAAATGTGTGTGCATGTGTGTTTATGCTAGTTGGTAAGCATTATGTGCACGGGGTGTGTGTGCACACGTATACTTATGCAGATAGTAGCCAGGGGTCAATTTTAGTGTCGTTCCTCAAGAGCAGGACTCTCACTGTCTGGGAATCACCAAGCAGCCTACACTGTCTGGTCGGCAAGCCCCAGAGATCGAGCTGCCTTCACTTCCCCAGCACAGGGAGCTCAAGCACACAACACCATATCTACCTGTCTGTGGGTCTGTTTATTTTTACTGATAGATTCTGGGGATCTAATTCAGGTCCTTGTGCTGGTACGACAAGCATTTCACTTGCTGAGCTATTGACCTATCCCATCACAAAACTTTATTTTATTTATTTTTTTATTTATTTCTTCCACTCATACAAAGTTGATAAGTACCCCATTTCCCTCCCTCCCTCCACCCCTCCCTGGAACCTCTTGCTTCCTCCCCCTTTTCCTTTTTCTTTCCCCCCTCCCTCCTTTTCTCCCAGCGCTCCCTCCCGCCCCCATTCCTGGAGCATCCTTTAGTGCTATTACAAAACTTTAATAGGTGCCAACTTATTTATCTTTGTACAGAATAATTCACACAGGTCATCAGTGACATACATAATTCGTTGCTTTTCCTAGGAGTATATTTATATTTCTATGCTTCTAAGAATTGGAGAAAAATGTATTTGATACACCCTTGCCTGCTAAGGGTAGACCCTTAGGTGTTGTGGTGTTGGTCACACGGATTCCATTGATCTTCCTAGCGTGGTAAAACCTGTGACCTTCAACATTAAGGGGTCCTTCACCTTCATGTAGAGAAAGCTGTGACCCCCAAGGATTTATAAGAGCAATGACTCCAAGCATCTGGGCTTCAGGCTTGAAAGACAGTTTGGCATCAGGTCTGAATCTATCCATCATCTTTCTTATCAACCTGAAGATTTCCTCTACCTGTTTCAGGAAACCCGAAATGTGGACACAGGAGGGGATTCATCTGACTCAGAGACTGTACTTCAGCAAGAGGTTATATAACCACTTAGTAACCAACAAGGTGTCCGCTGGGGAGAGGCTGGGAAGGAACAAAGCTGAGCTGGAGATTGCAGTCCTGGCCCTGCCCCATCCTCCTTGCAGAGTCGCGGCTCCAATGGGCAGACTAAGAACTTACTTAGATGAAACCTCTGGTGGCACAGTGACTAGAAAGTCAACAGGGATTGCAAGACCTACCGAGGTAAGAGCCTGAGAGAGATCCTTAGTGATGCAGGCTTCAAGTTCCAAGATGACTTAGCAGAAAGTAAGTGGTCGGCTTGGAGCAGCACAGGTATGTCTCCATGAGCCCCATATGACCCCACAGAAGAGCCAAACACAGTCACAGGATGACTGAATGGGCAGAACGAGGTGACAGGACAGCTGAATGGGCAGAACGGGGTGACAGGACAGCTGAATGGGCAGAACGGGGTGACAGGAAAGCTGAATGGGCAGAACGGGGTGACAGGACAGTTGAATGGGCAGAATGGGGTCACAGGACAGCTGAATGGGCAGAATGGGGTCACAGGACAGCTGAATGGGCAGAATGTGGACAATGGACAGCTGAATGGGTAGAACGGGGTCACAGGATGACTGGATGGGCAGAACGGGGTCACAAGATGGCTTGGTGGGTAGAACGGGGTCAATAGACAGCTAGATGGGCAGAATACAGTCACAGGATGGCTGGATGGGAGATGGTTCTCCCTGGAAGCATATCTCTTTGCCACATGCAGTCCTGAGTGTCAGAAGGATGGTCCGCATGGGCAAATGTGTCTTCTGGTGACCTTTTCTCAAGATAGAGACGTTCTCCATTTGGGGGACTACCATACGGTCATGGCTTTTCATCATTGAGAACCCCAAACTGACATTTTGAGCCAATTTCATACTTTGGCTTTTAAAAATATGTTCTTTCCAAAGATACTTCTTTGTAAGTAAAGAGCCATGAGTCATCTTGCTTTAGAACTGGGAGAGAAGACTCGCTTCTCCTATAATTAAGCAATAATTATTATTATTTCCACTGAGGGAGGGCTCAGGGAGATAAACAACTCCCAGATAAATAAGGCTTGGAGACTGTGGGCCAAGACTTCTATTGATTCTCAATATATTTATTTCTCTCTCCAAAATAAAAAACTAATGATAGTAATTATTTTTTAAAATGACTCCTTTTTTAATCATTTAAAATTGCTATTTTCTACCCTACTCAAATAATAAGTGCTTTTATGGTCCTACTGTAAATCGTAGGGAAGAGAAGATAGAATTCTCAGAAAACCTACTCATTTCTTGGCAGTAGAAGTCGACAATGGATGAAGGAATTTAGCTGGCCTTGAACTTGGTGTGTGTGGGGTTCTATAAGCCTGCCCTAGATGTGGAGGCCTAAATTCATTTCCCTGTCTAAGTGAAAATTTGGATTGCAAATCAACTTATTGGTGTTTTGCCACCATTTCAAAAACTTTATTCACAAAGGAGAGAGATTTGGACGGTGGCTCAGTGGGTGCAGGTGCTTGTTCTGTGAGAGGAGAGTCTGTGTTCCGATCCCCAGCAGCCAGAGGAAGAGCAGGACATACCACACTGACCTTCAACCCCAGTGCTAGAAAAACATGCAAAGCCAGTAGGACTGCTTGGGCTCGCTGGCCCTCCACTCTGAAAAGTGGTAAGACCCAGGCTAAGTAGGAGCCCCTGTCTCAAGAGAATCGGATAGAGAACAATATGGAGGACCCCAGATGTCCTCCTGTGGCTCTGTAGGTACACATGTGGGCACACCCACCTATATACACATGCGCATTCATGGGCACACCCTCCTGTGTACATGCATGTGTGCATACAGGTGGACATGCATCCGTGTTCAGGGAGCTGGACATATGCACCTGCGGTCAGGGAGCTGGTCACATGCACCTGAAGTCAGGAAGTAGAGGAATGACTATGTGCTGGAGCTAAGTGTACATCTCCACTTCCACAGTCCAGAACATGCTCTGCCCACACCGAAGACGGGTCTTCCTCAGTGATGAAGGCAATCAAGATAATCCTTCAGCATTCAAAGGGACTAAGCTTAATCTAGATCTTTCTCTCTGAGTGCTGGGGAGGCCCAAAGCATTGAGTTCCTATGTAATGAACTATCACTTCTGCTATCCTAACATAATCAAAGCAGTCCAGAGAGCACCAAGCACATCGCCTGCTATAGACCACACTGGGCAGGTGGGTTGAGAATGGCTGCCAGGATTCTCCATGTCTGCACAGTCGATGTGAAGGACCTTGAGAAGTGTTTGATGCATGTAGCTCCCCTCTCTCTGGGCACCCTGTTCTTTCCCCTTTCCAAGAGAACCACGTGCCTGTTTACAAGTCAGCTGGCTTCCAACGTGCATTTAGCAAGTGCCTAGTTCTCCGCAACTCTAAGGAGGCTGTAGTCTGATCTGGTCTGAGCGGAGTCAGAGTTAAAGATGTGTCTAATCCTCAAAGAATAGCAAATACCTCGGGGTACTCCAACACTTGGAAAAGAATAACAAATACCTCGGGGTACTCCAACACTTGGAAAAGAATAATAAATACCTTGGGGTACTCCAATATTTGATCCTGTGGTGGTCTGAGCCTGTGTGTCCTTCCTTGTAGACAGGAAATGGAGCCCCGGGAGCCGTTAGACAGAGGCAGAGCCCTGTGCTGGGATTAACGTTCTCATGAGAGTGAAGCAAAGGCAGGATTCCCTCTTTGGTCTCTGCCATGTGCAGACTAACACCAAAACCACCTATTAACCAGACACACTGACCCTGGGCTCCAGGAGTGACAACAGCACTTGCTTGTTATTCAAGCCACTTGATGTGGCTGCCCATTGAACTGGTCTGGGCTGGTTAAAGCAGACACAAAACCTACTCCAGCACTTATGAAGAACCCAGAGGGCTGACTTCCTACTCAGCGCCTGGTGAAAGACGGCACCTCACATGCTTCCTCAGCTCCATCATCTAGTGTGCGGTAAACCACAGCAGTTAGTGAGCACCAGTCCAGCGGCATTAGTGCCGGCGAGGCAGAGGCGTCCACAGTCATTTGCTGGACTGGACTTTGTTATTAGCGGGGCTGAGTACCTACACATCTTTTAACAAACCCCTCTGTGGCAACTGCCATCTGTCGAAATCACTTGAAAAATAATCGTGCACTGCTTTTTGACAGACTATTTTTGTCTGTAGGTTAGTGTATTTTTACTTATCATTTGTCTTTCACGCCTCACGGAATAGATATTAGGAAGATTCCTTTTATGTACTATCCAGCTTTTAAAACGTTTTGCAGGAACCTATCTTGTCCTTTACAAACAGGTTACTAGGCTGTGCATTCAGCCATCGCTGGAATTCAGAATAATAACGGCGGTTTGGGGAGCGGAGGGTGGCCATCGATGTGTCTCCTTCCTTGAAGCTCTTGTTTGAGGGGGGCTGGGCTGGAACTCCTGAGTCTCTTGCCTCAACTTGTGAATTACAGGCATGTGCCACAATGCCTGGTCTATATGGTGCTGGGAACGGCCCCCAGCCTTCATGCATGCTAGGCAAGCTCTTTGCCAGCTGAGCCACATGCCCAGTCCCTGGCATGCCTAGGACCCCATAAGACTGTCTGATTGTGCTGCATTTTTGCTCCCGAGCCCCATGGACTTTGAAGGTACTTCTTGGCCAGAAGCAGGATCAGCATCTGTTTCACCTGCATGGTGTCTGCTCAGAACTTCGTGAGAACAGAATCATTTCAAATGATCTGTCCAAGGGAAAAACCAAAAACCAAGGGATCAAAACTAAGGCAAGTTAAGCTTCCTGGTGGCATTTGGTCTTAGCTTTTTTTTTTTAATTTTTTTATTTAATTGTGTATGTGTGCGTGTGTGCATGTGTGTGTGTGTGTGTGTGTGTGTGTGTGTGTGTGTGTGTAGAACCATAGGTGAATTCGGGAACCACCACATAGACCACCTCCACCTCCTCCTTGTTTACTCTGCTCTGGGATTCACAGGCTCCGCCCTACCAGGACCAGAAACGCAGGCCACCCCCGCTTCTGCCCAGCATCTATACCCACGTGGGGTCTAGGATCCGAACTCAGGACCTTCCACCTGCAAGGCAGAGGCTTAACCCCTGAGCCACCTCTCCAGCCCTCGGTCTTAACTTTTGACTCTGCTTGTATTACCTGTGTGATTATTCTGGTTAACCGGTCCCTTCCAGGTCTCTCCGTCCAGGCAGACTTGGACTGTCCCACCTCGGTGAGCATTTGGAATGTTGCATTCATTTTACCTTACATTCCCTTTTTCTCAATGTGTATGGTTGCTTTTGTAGATTTATTATTCTTCGACTATCAATACAATTTAGTTACTTTCAGCTTAGACAGTTTATAGCATTTTGCTTTTATTGCTCCTTTGGGTATGGTGACCATCACATATTTTCCTAAGTTTTGTGGCAAAAGATCTGACATGTAGATTAAAATGCTCATTACTACTTACTGTGAATTCAAGTAAATGAGAGAATCACAGTCCAGACCAGTATAAGAAGAGCATAACTTTAAAAAATTGTTTAAAAGCAACTTACAAACATGCGACAAAAATGAGAATACTGGGAATCCTTTTCATATTAAATGTCATGGGAATTAAGAGATTAAAGAAATATTTGATGAAAAATCATTTATCAAAAAGCTGAGTTCTAACCTGCTTAGCACGATTTTAGTGTTCCATGAATTCTTTTTAGATGATGTCTTGTTTTTAGGTCTGAGAAGCTAGTGGGTGAAAGCTCCTTTGGCCACAGGCTGGGGGGATGGGGCACTTCTGTGGGGTTCAGCTTAGTCCTGCACAAAGCAATGGAGATCAGAGCGGATCTTCCCACTAGCAGCCTGGGACTCATTTTCACTTGGTTCCTACAATTGGATTGAGTTAAAGCATTTATAAGAACTTTAACTCTATATGTTGCCCAAACATCATTAACTAGACTCTGCCTAGTAAAATTTACTTTCTGCAACTTGAGCTTCAATAGCTATGCCTGTGATTAAATTTAAAACTGATAACACGGCTCACATTATGATATAGAGAAGCATAAAAGAAGGACATGCAGAGCGAGAAGAGCAGGCTGAGATTTTTAGTCTCTGTGCACAGTCAAGGAATGTAGGACTAATCATCACCCTAATGTGTGACACCCCTCGATTTAACATGCTGGAGACAGGGATCTGGGCCCCAAGTAAGGAGTTAGTGCCTCAGTTTTGTTTGTCCTTGAATCATCCACACCTCACACAGACTTAATACAAGATAGAAAATGCAAGAGAGAAAAGCTTCACTATTTTTGGAAAGGTGATTCATAAAACTGAATTTTGTGAGGTGGTTTGGCCCTGCACAGAGCCTGGCACAGTGCTAGGAGCCAGATTTATTTTGGTGAGGTCAAATCTAAGATTCCTTTACACACTAGTCAGGGTTGCCTTGGCATGTGGCAGCACACAGCTCGAATAAAGATGGGGGCTCCGCATCTCTAAAAGTGCAGAAGGTGCACATGGAGCTACTGAGCTGCTACCAGGAGTTATCTGTTCTCAGCCCTTGCCTAACAGATCCTACCCACCCAGCATGGCACTTTGGCTGAGAACCTTGCGTATAGTCCCCAGAGAAGCTACACGTTCTGCAGATCACTGGTCTATGCTGTGGAGGGCGTGAGTGACGTCACCCACAGCCTGGCCACAGCTCTCTGCAACCACCCTGGGCCCAGAGAGATCTAAGCCAGTGACGTGATCCACTCTGAGGATCTAAGCCAGTGATGTGATCCACTCTGAGGATCTAAGCCAGTGATGTGATCCATTCTGAGGATCTAAGCCAGTGACGTGATCCACTCTGAGAGATCTAAGCCAGTGATGTGATCCACTCTGAGGATCTAAGCTAGTGATGTGTTTTACTCTGAGAGATCTAAGCCAGTGATGTGATCCACTCTGAGGATCTAAGCCAGTGATGTGATCCATTCTGAGGATCTAAGCCAGTGACGTGATCCACTCTGAGAGATCTAAGCCAGTGATGTGATCCACTCTGAGGATCTAAGCCAGTGACGTGATCCACTCTGAGGGGACCGAACAGGAGGAGCTCACTCCTGGAGTCCTGGCATCCTGGGCTTCTGGGAGGAGTGTGGCTAGGCAAGGGTGCATGTGGCAGGGAAGGCAGCTTCTGTCTATTGAGACCTTTTTATCAGTAATTAAGATCTAGGGACTCCAGCGAAGATCCCACCCACAGACTGACCCTCAGACTGACCTGCAGACTGACCCTCAGCTGACCTGCAGACTGACCCTCAGCTGACCTGCAGACTGACCCTCAGACTGATCCTTAGACTGCCCAGCAGACTGACCCTCAGACTGACTGGCAGACACAAGAGAGGTTTGCCGGGTTTTGGCCCAAGAACGTTTTCTCTGGCTTCTGAGCCACTGTGTGAAGTGGTCGCCTTGCTAGCAGGTCCTCTGGTCATGTGACTGCAAAGCTGGGCACAGACACTTCTTGGCTACGTCCGTTCTGTGTGGGCACCAGGGATATGTTTCTTTGTCTTCTAAACCTGCAGCAGCCACTGAGTGCACAGGAGCTGCTTGTGCCCATTGACACATGACTGTCAGTGTCCTGCAAGACCTGTAATGTCGCTCTGAAAGTCTCCATTACATGTCTGTGGCAGGGCAAAGAAATAAGAGGTGCTGTGGACCAGAAAGCAAGGGGAGATGGAGACAGGCTTGCAGGATGCTGGGAAGCAGAAGGGCTGGTGGGCAGCAGCTTCCACATTGTAAAGAAAATCTCTTCCCTGTGAAATTTCATAAGTGTGAGTCAGCTATTAAGCTTTTAGAAAATAAGGACACCTGAAACCAAACAATTAAGGCTGAAATTGTAGTGTCTTCACAGACTGAGGCAAGGTTTTGCAAACTGCTTATAGTTTCCAAGTGTGCCGGAAGCTTCTCTCTGATCAGCAGTTGCTTTACTTACAAAATTAGGTCAACAGTTACCCTGGAAGAAATAAAATGGCCAATTTCTTGGCAGTGGTGCTTTCTGAAGTAAATGGAAGCGATTTGATTGCAACCCAGGCTCTGTCTTCCAGAAGCACCGTTCAGACTGGACAAGAGTATGAGCAAGTCATAAAAATATACTGTGGCAAGCAGAACCCCAGGAACACTTAGGGCACACAACTCCAAGAGTGCCCAGAGATACCCTCAGAACCCCAAGAGTACCCAGGAGTACCCTCAGAACCCCAAGAGTACCCAGGGGTACCCTCAGAACCCCAAGAGTACCCAGGGACACTTTCAGAACCCCAAGAGTACCTAGAGCACATACAGGAATTCCCAGGGCACATGCAGAACCCCAAGAGTACCTAGGGGGCACTCTCAGAATCCCAAGAGTACTCAGGGGCACCCTCAGAACCCCAGAACCTCCAGGGGCACCTTCAGACTCCAGGAGGAGCCACATGGCCGAGTAGGCTTCCTACTGGTGCTGGACAGGTGGCTTAGTGCAGAGAGAGCTCCATATCCCTGAGACTTCTCCAGATCCCTGAGACTTCTCCATATCCCTGAGACTTCTCCAAATCCTGAGACTTCTCCATATCCCTGAGACTTCTCCATATCCCTGAGACTTCTCCAAATCCCTGAGACTTCTCCAAACCCTGAGACTTCTCCAAATCCTGAGACTTCTCCATATCCCTGAGACTTCTCCATATCCCTGAGACTTCTCCAAACCCTGAGACTTCTCCATATCCCTGAGACTTCTCCAAATCCTGAGACTTCTCCATATCCCTGAGACTTCTCCAGATCCTGAGACTTCTCCAGATCCTGAAACTTCTCTAGATACTAAGACTTCTCCAGATCCCTGAGAGTTCTCCAGATCCTGAGAGTTCTCCAGATCCTGAGACTTCTCTAGATCCTGAGACTTCTCCAGATGCTGAGACTTCTCCAAACCCTGAGACTTCTCCAAACCCTGAGACTTCTCCAGATCCCTGAGACTTCTCCAGATCCCTGAGACTTCTCCAGATCCCTGAGACTTCTCCAAACCCTGAGACTTCTCCAAATCCTGAGACTTCTCCATATCCCTGAGACTTCTCCATATTCCTGAGACTTCTCCATATCCCTGAGACTTCTCCATATCCCTGAGACTTCTCCAGATCCTGAGACTTCTCCATATCCCTGAGACTTCTCCATATCCCTGAGACTTCTCCATATCCCTGAGACTTCTCCAAACCCTGAGACTTCTCCAGATCCCTGAGAGTTCTCCAGATCCTGAGACTTCTCTAGATCCTGAGACTTCTCCAAATCCTGAGACTTCTCCAGATCCTGAGACTTCTCCAGATCCTGAGACTTCTCTAGATCCTGAGACTTCTCCAGATCCTGAGACATCTCCAGATCCTGAGACTTCTCCAGATCCCTGAGACTTCTCCAGATCCCTGAGACTTCTCCAGATCCTGAGACTTCTCCAGATCCTGAGACTTCTCCAGACCCTGAGACTTCTCCAAACCCTGAGACTTCTCCAAACCCTGAGACTTCTCCAGATCCCTGAGACTTCTCCAGATCCCTGAGACTTCTCCAGATCCTGAGACTTCTCTAGATCCTGAGACTTCTCCAGATCCTGAGACATCTCCAGATCCTGAGACTTCTCCAGATCCTGAGACTTCTCCAGATCCCTGAGAGTTCTCCAGGGAGGCAATGGTGAAAGAGACCAAGTGGGCCTCCATGTAAGCTAATGTGCAGGTGCCATGTGGAACCCATGTTCTGCCAACTGCTAGCCAGTCCAGAGACTAGAGCCAGAAGCTGAGGCAGGCTGGAATAAGATGTCTTTATATGTCCATTTCTGGGGAGTAGTGATCTCCAGGTTAAAAGTCTATATACACAGTCTTATTGAGAGCACACCATCTGCTGTCTGTGATCAAAGTAACCTGTGACTTGAACCTCTCATTTGTCCAAAAGGGAACAATCTAGCATTTCACATAATGCATTCTACAACCCAAGAGAACATCCCTCACTTTCATCTAGATCTTCTCTGTTTTTAAATAGACTTCTGTCATCACAGGTGAATTTTGTCACAGCATGCCTTCAGAAGAACTAACCATAAATTTCATTTTGTATTTAAAAAGTTAGACCTAGAAATACTAAGTGCTTCCTGCAAAGAATGTGTTGAGCGTGCAAGCAAGAAGGGAGAAGGTTTCAGAAAACTCCGCTGTGCCTCCTTCTACCACCTCCTCCTCCTACCCCTCCTTCTTCCACCTACTTCTCCTACCCCTCCTTCTTCCACTTACTCCTCTTCCTCCTCTTCCTCTTCCTTTTGAGTTTTGAGAAAGAATCTCTCTTTAACCTGATCCTCCTGCTTCTGGTCAGTGTATGTGGTGCTGGGAGTCAGGCCTGGGGCTTCATGCATGCCTGGTGAGCATTCCACCCAAAATCCAGAGCCTGCCCTTCTGCTGTGGTGTCTGTACCAACGGTTGCCAGCATTTTTCTGAACAGCATAGGTTGTTCAGATTTTAGGTTTTTGGGCCACATGGTACCTTTCACCACGACTTATTGCTGGGGGTGTAATGTGACAACACACACTCATAGACAATATACTACTGCATAGACACAGTGCTCCATCATCACCCAGACTCAAATTTTCATAGTAAAATGTGGATGTGTAGAGTTATGTTTTTTAGACACTAACACACAGACAGACCATCCCTCCTTCTAAAATGTGCTATTAATGCAATTCTAGCAAGTTCATTGGTCTCTTGCTTCATGCAATAATTCTGGTTGAAGTCAAGATTTATTACCTGTCACACCAGACTCTGTCCACTGAAGACTGTATGTCAAAGTTAAGTATTTGTGAGTTTGATGACAGCTTATTGGTTAAACCTCCAGAAATATGGTTTTCATTACTTTCATATATTGAAAGGTTTCTGCAGGAGAGCTTGCTATGCCCTGCCCTTGAGCTTACCACTGCCCTAAAGAGAAGTAAATGAAATTTCTCACTGTTATAGTAACTGAATTTATGTATGAATGTAGCCAACATCCATTTTACCCTTTCGGAATAGTCACTGTTACATTTGTATGAGCCACATTTGTCGAGAGCACACAAGTGATCTCACATACTCTTTCTCTTGAGTTTTCTGCCTCAGACATTGGTACACGCTCCTCACTAAGCTGCATTGTGGTTCATGCCTTACACGTATCCTAGCAACCATTGGCATAATCTAATAACAGCCGGATGGTCCTCAGCAGCAGATGATGCCGTTCCTTTGTGTTCACAGGCACATTCACTAGGGCGTTGCCTTGACGCATCCTGTCCAACTGTCCAATGTCACTCAATTGCAACTCCCAATTAAAAGTCACCTGGAAGTCATTTCAGGTCCCAGGAAACTGTGTATGGGGTTGTGGGGAGCTGCTTCAGTTATGACCTTGTGCTCAGGAGGTTTGAGCCACGGCTGTTCCTCCTCTGCTTAGCACTTGGACGAGGCTGGGACAGCTGTGAGGGACAGGGCTGAGGACGGCTGCGTACTGGTACTGAGCTCCTCTGCTTCCGGTGCTTCTTCGTGGAATTATGCGTGACACGTTGAGTCACAGTGACTCAAAATGCTTTTGGAATAACTTGTGCTCGTTATGTCCAGAGGAAGAAGGAGAGAGCTAAGTGACTCATCTGATGTCACGGGGATGAGCCAAGAGCAGGAAGCAGATCTCGGAGAGGCCTGGCTTCCCCACAGTACCCCACAGAAGGTTCCAGAACAGATGCAGTGGAACTGGGGTGTCCTGGCATTGCTTGGGGCACTGTGTGGCCACGCACTCTGTGGCCACGCATGGCAGGCACACTTGGCGCTGCCTTTCCTAATCTTTAAGATCAAAGGAGAACCGGTTTTCTTTAAGTCTGGAAGCAGCAACACCTTCTGTGTCATGGTTTCAGAAATATCAACCTCTTCACTTTGGAATGACAGTAATTTGCGATGACCTCAATTGAAATTTAACTTCATTCTGCTTTTGAAAGAAATGTTCCAATCAATGGCAGTGTTAATGAAGGGAGGAAGAGAGCCCCTTTTTTGGAGCCTGGTCTCACCTATGCAGTGAGTGAGTGCTCTGTGTCATTGTCCCATGGGAGGGCCATTCGGAATTCTATTGATCATACAGTCATCTCTACTTTTATTTTTATTGAATCTCTACTATTCGAGGCTGAAATGGATTGTTCTGGAACATAGAAATGAATAAATGTACCTTTTTCCTCTACACTCTTACAAGCAGCAAGAAGGATCACAAACTCTTGTTAGAATCAAGGTAAAACAACCCGGGAGCAGTAAGCCGGGCCTTGAAGGTAGAGGAACAGCGCAGGTTCTCAGGAACAGCGCAGGTCAGCCTGGCGTCTTGTCTGACTCTGTCAAGCTCTTTGGCTTTGCCGTCTGCACAGTAAAACTTCAAAATTTTACTTCACAGCATTAATGGAGACATTCAGCATGAATATCTTTATAAGAGAAATTCATAGATAAGAAGATATTGGAGCCTGGGAAGTAGGAGAATCTAAGTGGGGTGGCATGTGAGCGAGACATGAAACATGAGATAAACGGGGCAGTAAGAACGAGCACGGAAAATGGCAGGAAGAGGTCCGAGGCCTGGCGACATGCGGTCCAGGTACAGGGTGGACAAAGCAGGCACTGTGGAGGAGGCGGGAAGGTGGGGGGTGGGGGCGCCACACTCAGCGAGGGGGGAGTCCATGTTGAACGCAGGGATCGTTTATCCTTGGCTGGCCAGGATGTACACATTTAACATTAATCACTTTCAATTCCTTGCAAATCCCCTATGATCTCTCTCTCTTTTGCTGTCTCAACTGAACTCTTACATTGTTGTCTGTGGTGTGACTGTGAGATTATCAAATGAATTCTCTTATGTGGCCTGAAAGCCAGTCAACAGCAGTTTTCAAGTCGCCTTCGTAAGACACTGTGCCCTGTGCGTTGGCTTGGTGAAGCTTCCGTCTTTTGTTCTGGTGCCCTCGGCACAGGCTGAGGCCGTCTTCGCCCCAGCTCCTTGCCCCCAGATAGGGTAAGGCTCGGGCTCCAGACACTTTATCAAGACACTTGTGGAAGGTCATTTTCAGCTGGGATCTTAGAGAAAACCCGGCCATTGCTGCAGGGGATAGGAAATGTCAAAGACACTGTGGATAAGAGGATGACAACTTCTTAATGTAGTAAACAGATTTATTATGAGATCCAATAAGTCTTTACCTAACTACCTGCCCAAGAAAAGCATAACCACACCCACATGGACACGTGTATATCTAATTCTTGGAAGAATTCCACAGAATAGTCAAAAGTAGGAATGATTCATATGCCCATCCACTAGTGAATAATAAACAAAATATGCTCTTTGCACACAGAGTGTATCATTCATGACTGAAAAAGCAAAAGGTGGCTCAGACATCAGGGAGGTGAATCTCAGGAACGTTCTGCTGAGTGAAAGGAACCAGAAGTGGAAACTGCAGGCCAGTCACCAGGGAAGGTGTCTTCACAGACACAGGCAGCAAAGCCCAAGGTTGCTTAGGGCTAGTGAATGGGATGGATTCCCTATAAACCTTCAGTTCGGGGGTGAAGAAGGCATCCTAAGTAGGGACATGGTCGCTGTACCGTTCTGCATTGCTAAAAGTCAAAATGCACATATTAAAAACAAACTACCTTTCAGAGAGAAGGGAGGAGAGCTTCTGACAGCGGAGAATGTAGCAGCTCCTACATCCTTCATCACTGAGAACCAGAACTGAAGACTGACTTCAGTAGCCTCAGCAAAACCTGGTTAAAATACACCAGGGGGTGGCCTGGTTGTTGGAGGTCAGACGATCAGGTCTGTTTAGTTAACCATGTTGACTACAGCATTTTCTGCCATTGTTTAAGTTTAGCCAAAATACAGGAATAAGGACTAGCTTGTGGAAGTGCACCATCAAGCAAAAGATTGACCTCAGGACTGTATAGGCCCTAGAGTAAGTCCTGAAATATTCAAGAGTGTGCTCTATCGATCTAATCAAAGAAAATTATAGAAGTTAAAATCATGTTGAGAGATGACTTGCCACTTTTCAATGTGTTGTATGATAGGGGCTAAAAAAATAACAAGTCAGCCCCATTGTATCACATCAGAACAATTATTTGACATATTTGGGACATGTAGTCCTAAAATATAGAAACAGACCCCAGGAAAAGTAGTCCTAGGATACCATAGCTCATGAGAACTTTGACCTCAGGGAGTCATAGATATCTAGAGAACACATGGAGTTCAGTGGAGATGGAAGAAGGAAAGTTCGGAAAGTATAGCAGTGGGAGGAAAGACACAGGTAATTGCAGAAACAAGGTGAGACTGTTGACAGAGGTTTGGGAGCCAGGACCAGGAGATTGTTCTACAAAGGGCAGTGTTCTTATTGTCGTCCTTATAATCTGAAGACCCACAAGGGGGCCGCCATATTGATGGACCACCTGTTAGTAGAAACTAGCTCCAGCTGCTCCGCGGACATCTGAGTGCGAGTGGCAGGTAACTCCTGCTCCAAGGTAAGTTTATAAACACTTCAACAGTGACACAAATGCTTCTGTTTTCCAAACCAGGAAGGTGGAACTCAAGGGTCTTTAGTTACAATTGAATCCAGTGCTCAGAGTGAGGAAGAGGTGTTGGGACCCACATAAGGCAGCGTCTCTCTTGTCTGGTTCTCTGCTTCCTGGTTGTCATGAGATGATGAAGTTCATTCTCCCACTCCCCATTCTCCCATGATGCTCTGCCTGTCCAGAAGCAACGTAGCCAGCCCACCTTGAACTGAAGTAATGTAGCCAGCTGACCCTGAACTGAAACGTCTGAACCCAGAGTCAAGAAAAAACAACACAATAAAAAACAGTTCTTCCCTAGAGTGTTCTGCCCCGGCGATGTGAGATTCTACGGTGCCTTCATCTCCAGAACCTGCAGGGAAGATCGGCGCACCACGAGCACTGGGAACGCACGGATTATCCCTACAAGAGAGCTGCTGAGAGCGAAGGGAGTCACAGCTTCCTCCCAAAGCAATGGCCAGCAGCCGGCCACTTGCTCAGCCCTTCCATCCTGGAACATCCTGAAGAACGTGGGCTCAGGTCAATCACACTGAGAATTTCAAGAGAACAAAGGGTGTGTGGATATCAGTCCATAGATCTCTGAACTGTAACCCATCTATCCACGTGCATGAAACACCAGGATCACCACCGGATTCTGTCGTGATTTGTTGCTGGTTTGGTGAAGGAGCCTAATGATTTGCAGTGGATAGCACCAGTCTGTCTTCCCCACCTCCCGCTGTCCTGAAGCACAGGGGGAAGGCCGGAAATTTCCACGCACCGTGCTCTCCCGCCAGCAGATGGCGATGCTTTGCAGTTTTTGCACCAAGCTGTCTAGTCTCTGGCCTCAGATCCCCTGGTGTTTATTAGGTGGCTGTGAAATCCGCTCAAATCCGGAAAGGTGGCTGTGGATCAGCTCTTATTTATTTGTTTTTACTTAGAGCTGATGAATTCAGTACAATCCTGCTCTGGGTGGATGGACGCCTTGTTTGCCCTGTGAACTGCTTGGGCCTGGTCACTGGTTTTGCCAGCTTCAGCTTTTTTTCAAACCCTCCTTCGGTAGCCGGGTGGAGCCCAGGCGCCAGGCATAGCTCTTCCCTTGGTCATTCTTGCCTTGGGAAGGGAAGCCTCTCTAGAAGGACAGGGACGGGAGGGAGGCTGGGTGAGGAAGCTGAGAACTGCTCTAAAGCTGGAGGGAGAGGAAGGCATTTACATGCTCCCCACCACTCCCAGCCTCGGGCTCACCCTCCCCTGTGCTGCCACAAGATGGAGATTCAGCTTTGCCCTCCCTGGGTGAGCAGCTGTTACACCTGGAATCCTGACCCTGCAACATGGTGGGCCCCCTTTAGGGAGGGGGCAGGGGAATGGGGCCTTGAGTTAGTGTGCCTTCATTGTGACCAACCAGGTCTCCATGTAAGAAGCAGGAGCCTGGGGGCGGCAGGGGTTGGGGGAAGAGGGGGAGAAATACGCAAGCCCCAGGTGGAGAGGAAGCTGCTCACCCAGCCTGGATAAAACTCACCTTTGTTTGGGAAGCAGAGCGAACCATGGCTTTTGCCTGTGCACAGGTGGCCGCCTCCTCCTGCATTTACCTCTGGGAACGCAGGTGTTGAGTTCCTCAAACTGGCCTAAGCTTGCCGTGCTCACGTGCCAAGCCATGATGGTCCACTTCCGGATTCAGAAGGGCTGTGCGATGTCACCTGGGTGGAAGGCAGCAGGCTGGCTCCCCCTTGGCTTGAACCCTGAGTTCCTGCATGGCTGTCTTATGAATGGGAGAAATGAAACCAACAGCAACAAAAACTCATTTCCGCTCCGTACCGCAAACCTTCTGGGGGCTGCTGCTTTATTATCTATCTGACCTGATTAATGTAGGTGCACAAACTGCAGTTCCAGCCGTTGGATGGATTTGTGCTGAAAAGAGGAGACACTCAAGGAAGAGACAGGAGGCAGACAAGTACTGAGATATCTGTGTGCTGGGTGGTGTCTGAGGAATAGGCTGGACACCAGGAGGAGGAGGTGGAACTTGAGAATTCCTCCCCTCCTCCAGCAGCCATAAGACCTAAGCTTTATGGTTTTCCAGTTGAAGGACACGCCCGGTTCTGTCCTAGTAGCACAAGGTAGTTAATGTTTCTGTACTTTGCTATACACATGCCAAAGGTAGGAATGAGATCAAAATAAAAGTTAGTCCCATGACTGACATATCTGAGTATCTACAGTTGGTATTGGGTGTCTGGACACCGTGGCCTGGTTGCACCCTCCAAGTTCTTCATGCCTCTGAGTTGTCATGGTGATACCAAGCATCCGTCACTGCTCTTTGCTACCTGACCAATGAGCCTCACTGGGAGACTTCTTGACTCGCTCTGGGTCTCTGCAGTGGGAGTGCGCATGCTCTGGATCTCTGCAGTGGGAGTGCGCATGCTCTGGGTCTCTGCAGTGGGAGTGCGCATGCTCTGGGTCTCTGCAGTGGGAGTGGGCATGCAGTTCCCACACCACTTTGAAGCACATCCTTGGAGCTGGTTTCTCGGGGCCCTGGCCGGTCCTCCTGTGCTCTTTGTTCCTTGGGCAGCTTCACAGGTAAACACAGGCTGGAACCTGACTCTGCTGTCAGGGCCTGTGCTCTCCCCACCTGCGCGTCTTCTTTCACCAGTGCTCGTGTCGGTGGGGCATCCACGGCCACCTTCCCACAGCTCCACAAGCTGGAGTTTCTTCTCATCCGAATTCTGCCTGTAGATTTTGCTCATCTTACTTTCACTCAGCTTTGCGGTGTCTTTTTGCCTCATGGAGGTATGATCCCCGAAACCTCATGAACAGTGATTTCTGTGTGTCTGTGTTCGGTTGCAAATCGGTGGCCATGTGTGCAGAGGAGCTGTTCCCCGTGGTGTGAACACATCCGGACTTGATCTGAATGGGTCATTAAGATGGACGGAATAGCCATATCGACTGTTTTGTGGGCTGCTTATTTCAGTCATCTTAATGAGAGAATTAGATCGACCTTAAGGCACTCCAAATCCTCATTTGGTGATTGACTTGGAAGTAATCAATTGCCCATGTGGTACAGGAGCTTCAGCTCCATGCAGACATTCTCGCTGTGACCTTCTGGGTATGAGCATGTATGTGTGCATATGTGTAATATGACCCTGCACTTTCTCAGATAGAGAAAGAGAGAATCAATTCTGCTGCGACTGGAAGTGTTCTGACCAGCGCTTTGCTAATTTCATAATTGCTGTGTTTAACTGCTTCCTGCAAATACTCACAGACCTGTGAAACACAATTAGAACAGTTTTGGCATCTGCAGCCCAGCAGTGCACGTTGCCCTAAGGTGAAGCCTAGAGTCCTCTGTGGCATGAGCTCAGGCAGGTGTCCCTGGCCTTGTTTTGCCCCGACATGGGATGTCCCCATCGCCCCCACTGCCACATGGAGCCTGGGAATGCTGAACGAGAAGCTCACGTCCCTCGTTTTCGAAATGTTAAGAGACAGCGCATGTGTTTACAAATGGCCTGACCAGCGACCACAGAGCAAACAAATATGAGATTTTCTAAACTCGGGAAGTTGGTGCTAGTTGCTGTCTGTCCCATATTCAGAAGAGAATCCAGTCATGCTCACTGAAGCAGGGCCTGTGTCCTCTGCTTTGACGCGACAGGAAAGGACTACTAATGCCCTCTCCCCCTCCACGGTTCCTGGGGTCAGTGGAGAAAGGAAATGAGCCTTGGATACACGCTGCTTTGGGGAAGCTGGACTGAAGGACACAGCTCAGACCCAGGCCTATCTGCAGATGTAGTCACAACCCCTCCCTTGAACCCACGCAGCTGGTGACATTCTTCTGACAGCCCTGCTTCCCCCCTTGGGTCCCAGCACCCTGCTAGAAGCGACACATCTTTGCCCTGCTGGACTCATCCATGCAGCAGAGCCACAACCTGCCAGGTAACCTGTTTGTGACCCGATCAACCCTGCCCACTTCCTTGCCAAGCTGCGCCAGCCCGTCATGTCATTTCGAACCCGTTGGCAGGAAGTCATCATATGTGGGCTGAAGGAGAAGCTCTGGAGGGCGGGAGAGGAGTCACGCTCTCAGGAGCAGCCTTGGCCTTTTGTGGGTCATCTGTGCTGCATGGGTGTGGGTAGCGGAGGGGGAGTCCAGCATGCTGGGCATGCTCACTGCTGCCCTGCCTGGAGCTTGAAGCCAGGCAGCTGCAGTATCTCCTGGTCCCAGGAAATAGCTTGGGTTCTTCCACAGCTGCCTGTCGCCCTCAGTGCAGGCTGGAATGAGATGGGGATTCCAACCTGGTGCTTATTTGGCGCCAAGGACCTTGCAGACATTTACATGAGATGATGGGAAAAAGAAATTGCTTTCTGGAGCGTGGGGATTGACCTGGTATCTGCTTCATGGCCACATGGGAGTTCCGTTGGAAAGATCGCAGCTCTTGTAGACAGGAACTTCATTCTTGCTAATGAAGCCCAAGCATTTAGTCATTATTATGTGATTTTAGACCCCCTGTCGGATGGTGCCTTCCACCAGAGAGCATGAGTCGCAACATGAGGCTCTGACGCTCATCCCAGTGAGCCTTTCTGAGCTGTCACGGGCACTGGTTTGGGCCCTCAGTCCTGGAGATGGTGAGGCGAATGATCTGGAGCTAAAAGGCGTGGTCATCCATCTACTGTTCTTGGAGAAACAGGACTGTTAGTGGCTTGCTACTGTTTGGGAAGCTTGTTGGAATGAGGACAGTCCACGGCAGTCACTATTTTAGTGCTCAAGAAAAACATGCAGTCACTGTTCTATACTTGGCATCTGCCTTGCGGTCACTATTTTATGCCAAGAGATTGTACTGCTGAACTACAGTGCTCAATACACCCAGCTACATTGTAACTGTGTCGGGCACAGTGAGTTTGAGTGCTTGGCCCATATCAACATGTAATTCATGGCAGACACTAAGGATCTCTCTGGTTCTCTGCCCAGTCCCCCCATCTCCTTTTCTTCTTCTCTTTCCTCAATATGCACTAACTGTACACTGTAGTGCATGAGCATCTCATATAGCAGTTATGTTCTCAGGACCACACTGGAGGAATATGCCTCATTATGATCCAGAAGATTAAACACAAAAGATCAAAAGGCTAAGATTCAGGCTGTGCCTCCTGAATGCAAACTCCACCCTACTAAGCATTGTGCCACATGGCATGTCTTTTCTTTCTGAGTTGGCAGATTATTAAACACATATTACATGACATGCCAGGAAATGTGAGTCATCTGTAAAAATAAAATAGAATTGAGCAGCTTTTCATGTCCAAGTTGACCAAGGTCGGAGTTTTGTTGAGAATTCTGAATGTAGCTCAGCGTCACCTGCCAGAGATGCATTTCCAGAGTTCTGATTGTGCGTGTGGAGTTGCTGCATGGGAACCAAAGGTGTTTTTGCAGGAGGCTTTGGTGGAAGACCCTGTGCCTTGTGTAGGGCATGCAAAGTTCAGCTCTTCTCTCTTGTAGAGAGACAGGGTCATTCCCTATGACTGCAAATCATTAGTTGACCAGCAAAATGGGAGAAAAGTAATTAAAAAGCTGACATTTTATTAACCACAGAATTGACTTATTCTACTTTCTCGCCTCCCACATTAAAAAAACATTTTATTATGGAAGCGAAACCCACGTCAAAGTGAGCGGTGATATAGTCATTTTGCTGCTGGCTTCTTTAGCCCAAGCTGCACCAACCCACTGACAGCTCATGGGATCCTTGCTTTGAGATCATGTATCTTCAGCAAGTATTTTGTCATCACTAAAAAATAACTTTTAATCTACCATACTAATATTTACACATGCAAAATAAGTTAAAGTAGTTTTCAAACATATTTTAGGCAATCAATATTTACATTTTTAGTGGTTTGATAAATATTACTTTTAAAACTCTGGGGACTTTTTTGAAATTTTTGATCTTTTGTGTTTTATAATTAGGACCCAAGCAAAGCATGCATTGCTTTTGATAGTTGAATTTTGTGAGTCTTGGTAGTTAGAAGTCCCCGACATCTCTTCTTATTCCCTTTTGATGTCGCCGGAGACGCTGGCAGCAGTCTTGCAGAAGTGACTGTGGATGTGGGCCCTGGTGTTGGCAGTGATGGGACCACAAGCATCTTCTTTCTCTGTGCGTCCTGAAGTTGTATCTAGTTCTGAAGGAGGCTTGGCCAGATGTGTGTCAACTCTGGTTGTGGAAGTGAGAGTGTGTGATATGCCTCTTTTCTTCCATCCCATGAGCATGCGCCTCATGGCGCAGTGAAGATGTGTGGGAGGGACACTTCCATCTGAGTACTCCTTCCCCTCTGAGCAGGTCTTGTGGGAAGTGAGGGAGTGCGGGTTGCTTCTTGTCCTCTGATTAGGATCCCTGAAGGATCCGATGAGCACTTTTGTCTCAGTCCATCAGTCGCTGAAAATTCCTGAACACTAATGCAGCTGGTTCCCCTTCCCTCTGCTAGCTGACATGCACCCACAGACACGTGTACTCAGATGCCCTTGGTAAACACACACACACACACACACACACACACACACACACACCCCAAAAATAAAGAACCTCACTTCTTTACCTTCCACCACATTCTTTCCTCTTTTGTAAATAACTGATTTTATGTATTACAAGAACTTGAAATGGTGCCATGATTATATATTATGTATGTATCATAGATATGTCATATATTTATTTATACATTTGTAGTTTGCTCATATAAATTCAAGCACGTTTTTCTTTACTTATGATATTTCTTGGTAATAACTATATAGTGATATGTGGAGATAATGCTTATCCTTTTTCATAGCAACACCATAGTCCATGATGGGGCTACACTAATTTATTTGACCAGTCTTCTGTTGTGAACATTCATCTGGGTCTCATGTCCAGACTTCTGCTGTTACCGAATAATCTAGTAAGGATTACCCTGCTTAAATGTCTTTGGGCACTTTTGTGGCTGAACTTTGTATTATGGAATCCAGGAGTTAGAATTGCTGGATTGCAAGATTGTGTGCATTTGTGCTGAACTCTCATTAGTCATTGCTGTGCATGGCCCAGAACCATCTGAATTTCTGTTTCTTCTGTTTACCTGTAGCATTGCTTGGCATTTTCCTCTCCTTCAGATGGCATTACAATGTTGGGGGCTTTAGTACTTCCTGGTGTATAAATCATAAATCCGTCTTGCTAGCTTTCTATTTGTTGCTTTCTCCTGCCCTTATTCCTTGGTCCCCCAAGCCATCCTGTCTCTGCCTGTAGCCCCCCATCCCATGGTCTTTGAAGCAGTCCCCTGGCTCACCAGGTGCCAGCAGACCACACCATCTGTAGTCACGAGGACCAAATCGTAACAGTAACCAGAGCAATGACTGGTGCAAACACGGCTTCTCACTTTCCTTTGAATTCTGATTTAATGATATTATAAAGATTTGCTGCTTTTCTAGATCAATACCTTAGAAAACCATAGTTTAACATGACTGAGTTCTATTATGGTGCTTAATTAAACTGCTCATGGCTCATCGCTGTGCAGATCTCTGAATTAAGAGACCAGAATTCAGACCTCAGAGGTCATTAACTTGAAAGCTTTCATCGTATCCAGGAAGACGCTGCAGCTCAGAAGTCAGAAGTTTCTGGCTTACAGACTTACCAAAAAAGCCAGACCAGCGTCATCCTGGTGAAGCATCTCAATCATTCAATGTTCTTTCTGAGGCTGCCGGGCAGCCTCAGAGTTCCCATGACTTCCCTTTGCCTTTCTGTCTAAACCACGGAGCTAATGTAGCCTTCAGTCCTTCACCTCAGCTGTCCCTTGGGAATCGGAGATGACCGATGGCCACTGCGTGTGAGCAGCTTCCAAGCACTGCAAAATAATAAAACTTCTCTGAAGGGAATGCCCTGCTCTGTGAGACGGCCATGGACCAGGCTCATGCAGGGCCAATAGCACTAGTGACAGGATGTGCTACAGCATGTCTGCATGCAGAGGAGAGTTAGCTCAGAAAGCTTGAAACTGAAAGGAGAGAGAAAAGGAAAAAGACAAGAACCCTCAAAACGACCCCCAGAGACTCAAAGTGTGTGTGAGCATGGAGTGCCCACCAAGGGAAGCTCAGGGTTGGTGAAGCAGGAGCCAATGACTAGCAGATTACAGGTCTGCAAGTGAACAGTAAACAGAAAGCAAGGAAATGACGACTGACCTTCCCCCACCATTCCGGCTGTGGATCCCGAGGTTTGAAACTCCCCCAAAACCTCACACTGGAAGCCGAAAGGAACCAGCGCCAGAAGAGAAGTGTGGCTCCCCAGACGACTGACTCACACACCTCTGATGACTGGCCAGACGCTTTGCAGATAGTGGGCCGAGCCTCACTGGGCAGACGGCACCTCGGGGACCATATCTCCTGCTTCCCCTGCATCATAAATGTGTGGGCTTCAGGTCTGGGACTTTTGAAGAGGAAACAACCAGAATAAAATCAGCCTCTTCCCAATTTGGCCATATGGGACAAGCTCCTTTCTCTATATCAATTTGAATTCTTACTAATTTAATGACTTCAGTGGCAGCCAGAGGCACAAACCCCACGCCCGTGGTTCCAGTGTCAGATCTGCTGCAGGCAGACCCCCAACCCTCCGCCTTCTTGAAACATGTCACAGAATGCAGCACATGGTATATCCACAGTGAGGGCAGGACACATCAACCCATTAATGCAAAGGCTTCTATTCCTCTTCTATTTATACTTAAGCTTTTAATCCTGGAATAATTAGTCCTTACAGGGATTTAATGACTGGCTTGCTAATTGTGGATCCCAGATGGAGTTGTGAACATTTCCCACATTAACAAACCGGTCATTAGCTAAGTTAATCAAATCTCTGGGATTATGACATTATAAGCCTTAATTGAGTTTTTAACCATTATTTTTGGATCTTTTTTGTTTTAGTGGGAAAAAATTAAGGGACTCATTTGGGACTGCGACAGAAACAGTGACTACCGGGTTCAGGTTGTTGCGCCATGAGGGAGCACGCTGAGGAGCTCCAGGATGAGGGGAGCACATCTTAGGTACTGTCCCATAAGGAAGAGCACTGCTGAAATGTTCTCCCAGGAGAGGGGTCCTTCTGAGGACTGTCTCATGAGGGGAGCACGTCTGCAGTGTGTTTTGTGTCCTGGACATTAGGGCTCAGCAAGTGAATGTGCGGGTCTCTCCACAGCCTCCTGCAGGGTTCAGAGTGATCCCAAAGCTTCCCAGACACTGGGGAGGTTGCGTCAAATGCTGTGGCTGCAAACTATAACCAGGGGCCCCATGCCTGTGGAGATGCCCTGAGCTGCTGAAGGAGCTGGGCTGGTGGGACTGATCTTTGCCATGCGTACCCCGCCTTCCACGTGGAGCGTCACATGTTCCTTCACACTCTCTTCCTTTCACATTTCTCTCCAACATGGAGTTCATCTCCTCCGGTTACCCATGGCAGAAGTCTAGAGTTTCCACAGCACGTCTGACCTCTCAGCAGAAGGACAGGCGTCCCGCACCTGCCAGAAGGCCAGCTCTCCCAGGGTGAGGCAGGTAGGGTGGGTGCCCCCCTGATTTCCTGAGAAGAACCCCATCCTCAGAGGTTAGAACTCCACTGCACACAATCCAGCCCATTCTGGAAGTGTTCACAATTTCTTTTAGGCCTTAAAGCAGCTTTTAACTTTGGCCTACAGCATAGTGAGGATAAATTGAAATGCTTACTTTTAAAAGTCACTGCCTGAATTCCAGAAAATATTTATTAGAAATCAAGTATTAGCCTTAGCAAGTATTTTTTGTTGCATTTCCAGAGAAAACCTTCCAGACAAAAAAAATTTCCAAGATTTTAATCTGATTAAAAGTGTCCTATGTGAAGTGAAGGTAGAATGGAGAGAGATCATGGTGATGGAGCGTGTTATGCAACATGGCAGACACATGGGAGGGTCTACACAGGGAGGGAGCATCGCACTGCAGTGGAAAGTTCTATATAGGGGGCAGGGCGCTTCAGTGGGAGGGTCTACACAGGGAGGGAGCATCGCACTGCAGTGGAAAGTTCTATATAGGGGGCAGGGCGCTTCAGTGGGAAGGTCTACACAGGGGCAGGCAGCATTACTCTGCAGTGGGAGGGTCTACACAGGGGGCAGACAACATACCAGTGGGAGGGTCTACACAGGGGGCAGACAACATACCAGTGGGAGGGTCTACACAGGGGGCAGACAACATACCAGTGGGAGGGTCTACACAGGGGGCAGACAACATACCAGTCTACACAGGGGGCAGGCAGCACTTGCTCACACACAGCGAGGATGGCTAACCATCAGCCACAGATGTGAGCAAGCTCTGGAGTGTGTGGGAGGTTCTATGAGAAAGGACCTGGCCCAGGGCCATGGAGCACTTCCTAGGGAAAGAAAGTTCCTTGCAAAAGGTGGGTCCACGTTCTCTTTTGTCAGGACTCCTGGTAGTCTGGGAAAAGAAGGAAAGTAGCATGTTTCTAAAAGACACAGAGAGACATGGGCTGCTGGAAGCTCTATACAAGCTTCTGAGTATCTGGCACATTGAAGAAGTGGTGGGAAGGAGGGAAGCAAGGCAGGCAAGTTCCTGTGCACACTGGAGAGGTAGTGGAAGGAGGGAAGCAAGGCAGGCAAGTGACTGCGGACGCTGGAGAGGTGGTGGAAGGAGGGAAGCAAGGCAGGCAAGTGGCTGTGCACACTGGAGAGGTGGTGGAAGGAGGGAAGCAAGGCAGGCAAGTGGCTGCGGACATTGAAGAGGTGGGAAGGAGGGAAAGAGGGAAGCAAGGCAGACAGGCATCCAAGCCTCACTGCTGTGCTCAGGTCGTCCAGAAGTCAAGCAGACTTTGTTTGCAGCACAAGATTTTAGTGTGATGTTTCCACTGTGTCCTGTGAGAAGTCGTAATCCTCGTGTCCCTGGTACTAGAAGGCAGTCAGATGCCAAGCTTCCCACTCAACGGAAGGAGGATGGTGGCCGTGGGTTGCTACCAGCCCTTTGCCAGTCATGCTACCAGAGCATGACCTTTCCCATCAACTAACAGATACAAAGGTTCCCCCAAACACACGGTGGTCTTCTTTAGAAGGTCTGCTTGGCAGAACTTTCTGGAGGCCGGTCCCTTCGGACACATGATGTTTTGGGAGGAGTGTTTCTCTTGGTGTTCCCTCCTCCTTGGGCTGATGGAAACAGATGTGGTATTTTTCCACCTCATTACCTGACTTCACAAACAGCTTTTACCTACTGGGCAGTGAGACTGTGGAATGTTCTGGCAATGTTTAGTGAAGCAATCGTTTTGCTTTGGTCAGCTGAAGGGGATGAAAATTTTATTATTTCTCTACCCTAACTTCTTTCCATCAGTGATTTGACAAGTAGCATCAATAACCATGATTTCCTACACTGAATGGATGAATGTGGTGTTAGAAACCATTAACTTTGAAGAAGCGCATGTAACTGGGCTTTCTTCATTCTTCTGGTTTTATTCCCATGTGTTCTGTACTTCATGGGTTTGCTTTTTATTGCCTTCATTCAGAGTTAAATATACAGTCAGCTTTGTGTAGAATTAATATCCAAAAATACTGACATAATGTAAACTGCTCCTAAGAATTGATCACAATTCATTTTAAATTAGAGAATTCATTTAAATGAGAGAACTAGGTCATTATTTGCATATAGTCATTTCAGAATTTTATTGGGAACTAAATAATAAGAGAGCTGCCCACTTCCTATAACTCGGGCCTGCTGATGGTCCATTCTGTCTTCCCACATTATGGTTCTGTAATTTCTCCAATTACCATGACATAGAAAAGGCAACTTGATGTTGAATTATTTTACATGGATGAGAGGGGCTGGATTGTAGCATCACAGATGTGGAGACTGCTATGTTTTGTTGTGTGGTGCATAGAAATGTAGTCAAGAGTGAGTGCAGAGAAAAAGAGTCTTGTACCCAGCCCCGCCAGCCTCTGCTAGCTGCTGAGTCACACTTGCCTGCAAGGATGGGCTCTGGACCCAGAAAGCCTGGGCCATGCCTTAGTGGGTAATGCTTTGTTTGCTACATATGCCTTGGTCTTTGCTTTGCTTCAGATAAAGTCTTTAATAATCAATGTCTACTAAACTTTTGCATTTTTTAGGGTGAGCTATTAATAAATGTAGGCAAGTATAATCACCACACAATCTAATCAGCTAGTCAGGGAAACACAAGTCCTGATACTGCACCTCAGTGGGGTGTGGATCAGGCTCACAGGCCGTTGGTCGACCTTTGATTGTTAGTCATAGCAGGTCAAGGGGACTTGTAATAAATAGCAAGGACAGTGGTGGAGTCCTCTGCATCTGTGATCGCTTCAGCCATAGATCTGGAAAGTGTTGCTCCAAGTGATGCATTGCAACTTCAACATCCTAGCACTAAAGCCGCGTCTTCTTTGTTGTTGTTGTTTTGTTGATTATTCTATCACTTGTCTTGTTGCTTCCCGAGGTGGGGCTCAGGAGGCCCACCTTGAGCTTCCTGAAGCGGGTCTCAGGAAGACCACTCTGAAGCTGGTCTTGGCTTCTGATCCTGCTGCCCGCCTCGCCCCAGTGCCAGAGTCACAGGCATGTGCCAGCAGGCTCAGCTGTCCTTCAATCACAGTGACAGGGCCTCTGGGCTGCCCGACAGGTTTGATTCCATGGATCCCTGGAGGTGCTGATGGCCAGTTGCAACCAGCCATCTCCTGCAGCTCCTCTTCAGCTGACTGGCTTCTTGGAGACCACCTATCCTCAGGTGCTATGCCCTCCTTGTACCATTTTGCTTTGAATGTGGGCTGAGCCTTGTCCACAATTTTATACATGGCCCTGTGTCGAATTGGATCTGGGAAGCCATATTTGTGAGGATTGTTCTGGAGAAACCTTCGGTAATTCCAGCCAGCTTCTTTTTGTCCATTTTTGTCAAGAACAAAATAACTAATAAAAAAGGGAAAAACCACAATGACAGGCAAGAAACCAAGACCTGGGCTGGGAGTAATGTCTGAAAGGCCTTCGATTTTCCATGTAGGAAACACCTCAAGTTGGTTTTTGATGTTTCCATCTATATTCGTAGCCACCCTGTCTATTTCCTGGGTAGTATGGAGGTCTGTTCTCTAGTTTCCTGCCACGCTCTCCTATCCTCACTTCCCATGGCTAGTTGAGTGGTAAGAGCCCATCAGATCCCCTGAGGACTGAGTTTAGAAAGGAACTCGACAGCACCTAGGAGTCTCAGGCCTTGACAGCACCCAGGACTCTCAGGCCTTGACAGCACCCAGGAGTCTCAGACCGCTCAGACGTGGAGCTACAGTTTGCCTGTTAAATTTAGACGCAGGATGCTCAGTAGCCACTCCTAGGGCTTTGTCTGTGGCTACTTCCCTTTTCATGGGCAGGTAGTTGGCTACAGCATGGTGATTAGTTAACTCAGCTAATTACCCTGAGCTTGAGTTTCTTATGCATTTTTTTCCTTAGAACAAAACTGTTTCCAAACCCCAATTGACTAACTTGAAAGTATACGACACTGTCCCAAGGAGAACAAATTAACACGGCAGAGAGGTGCTGTGCTGTACAGCTACTACCCCCCAGAGCACAGACCGTGTGGACATGTGATGCGTCGCGTATGGCACTAGCTATGTGTGGTGCATCATGTATGACACTAGCCTTGATAGGATGCAGATGGCACTGAAGCAAGTCTGTGACTAAAAGACTACCTTCCTCCAGCTGCTGTTGCTGACTGTACTGAGACACGCATTTTCCAGCATCCTCTGCAGCTTGGTACCCACTGACTGACTCAACATCCCCACCACACAGTGGAGTCACGTCAGAGATCACCAAAACTATAGCCGCCCCCATGGTCTTCCAGATTATATACGTTGACAATTCTTCCTCCTCTTTCTAAACTATGGAAGCCTTTGGTTTGTGTTCATCCTAACTTTAGGTTTCCCTGGGCAAAGACCCTCAAGGACTGATTCTGGCAGAAAATAAACATCCCCAGTGTCCAGGGGGAAGTTTTTATGTCCAGGTTCTTGTGTTTGGGAATGGAAGCCTGAAACCAGAACATGCACAGAGGATTAAGGCAGAGTTTATTAGAGGAGAAAAAGATGTAACTCAGACATGGATTACAAGAGGGACAAGAGAGCCATTGCCGGAGCCTGAGACCGGTAACATGTGGTGGTCTCGTGTCGGGGACAAAAGCGGGAGAGCAGTGCAAGAGGACGAGGAGAGAGAGAGAAAAGAACTCACAGACATGGAGTCTGTGAGGGGCCAGTGAGCCGGAAAAGAACTCATGGATTCCAGACATGGGACCCCAGAGGAACAAGAGAGCCAAAGATAGCCAGAAAGGTTAGAGGTATTTATAAGATTAGGCAAGCCTGGGGCAAGTGGCTTTTCCTCATGGCTTAGCTCCAGTTTCTGCAAAGCTGATTGGAGTGCTTGGTTCTCTACATCTCATTGATCTGTTCACAATGGAGCCCAACCTTGATCTTGTGGTCTCAGAGTGAGCGGTTTCTTAGCTTATCTACAATGGAGAGCTCATCTCCATATCCTTTCATGAACAGAGGATTGGGAAAATTGGCACCTTATCTCTGTGAAGCATTATAACTAGTTCCCCTAGATCAGTAGGGTGTGCTCCTTCATGATAACCCCAGTATTGAGGAGTGTCTTTCTGAAGACCTTTAAAGATCTTTTCCAGCACGGCTGCTCTAAAACTGCCTAACCAAGGCAGGATTAGAATAGCTATGCTGGGATGGGTCTTTAAGGTCCCTAAAGGTCTTTAAAATTCCCGAAGGCCATACCCCATTGCTGAGCTCACCCTAAAGGAACACCCCCAAGTGACTCCAATCCTCCCAGAGATAAGAAGGCCAACTTCCCTATGAAAGGATTATGGAGATGACCTTTCCACATCCAACAAACAACTTGATCCCTAGCCCCAAGTGGGCCCAGGAGCAACTGGGTTGGACCCCAACGGAAGCTAACCAATGAGAAAAAGCCAGTTTCCCGGGCTTGTCTAGGTTTACAAATATGCTTGACCCTGGCAGCCCTCTTTGGCACCCTAGCCCCGCACGACACTCGGAGTGCCATGAGTCCGTTTCTTGTTCCTTGTTCTCATGGATCCATGTCTGGTAACATTTGGCCCCTGAACAGGGACCCTGTGACATGTGGTGACCACGAAGGGATATTTGACCAACAGAGGAAAGACTGTTCCTGCATCATAACCAGGACAAAGCCAAAGTGTTCTTCCTGTGTCACTCTTAGTCAGTGGCTGGTGAGCTGTAAAGGGGAATGTCAAATATACAAGCAATGTACAACGCACGCAAGCCTTCAGATGAGAGGGCTAGCAGTGTGCACTGAGAAAGGGGGGTTCGGAAGCCCCCTGTCATCATCCAACCTGTTTGTGGGGCTTCTTCGAAGGAACTGAGGACTTTCCTAAGAATTCTGGGAGCCAAGTATAACCCAATCCCCAGAGTCAGCTAAACCTGCTGCTTCACAATAGAGAACTGATGAATCTGAGATTTGTCCAAGGGCCAGCACAGCTGCCTGATGCTTTATAGATCCATTTTATACGGTGGGTTTCTCATTTTCAAAGAGCCTCATTAAAAATCTTATTAGGCTATTAAGTGCCTACAAGGTGATTTTGTGTCTGTAATTACACATGCCTGTTTAGGAGAGACCCACTCCCATATTCCAGAACAGTTCCTGCTTTCAGCCTTCTTCCAAGTGGGGCTTCGAAGTTTTCAGGACAAATGTTAAGAAGTCCTTAGAACCATGTTTACTTTTGGTGAAGGTGAGAACTAGCTTGCTCAGTGGAGAATTCAACTTGTTATAAATGCCTAGAATATTATAAATGCCTGGAATATTTATGCCTCCTTTTGGGTGCCAGGTTCTAAGCCTGACTGAGGGTTCTTTGAGTATTTGAGAACAGGTATTTTCTGGAACCTTCCGAAGTACCAGGGTGCTATTGACATTTGTGCTGACTATTAGCAGGAGCTGCAGGCAAGTCAGGGACTACATCGGTGTTCAGGCAAACCTGAGCATGCCTCCAAGCCATGTGGGAACATGCTTCTCCCACATTCCAAACACACTTCTGCCCCATGGTCTTTATACTTGCTGGTCTTTCCCTAGACATTCTTTGCCCAGGTAAGGTCCCCATCTTGTCTGTTCTCTGTTCTGGGGTGACTTTATCAGAGGGAGTTTTGAACTCCCCAAGAAAAATTAAGCTCCCACCCCCGCCTTGCTTCCGGATCCCATGCCTTCTTCCTGCAGCCGAGCCTCTCTGCACAGCACGTCTGACCATCAGGCCCGAGGCACAACTACTTACTCTTTTCTCCTGCTTGTCTCCGTCTATTAAGGTGGACTTCCAGAAGGGCAGGTCTTCGCTTATTAGACTGCAGTATCTTCCAGGTTTAGGACCATGCCTGACACATAGCAGATGTGAAGAAGACATATGTTAAATCACTAAGAATATAATATAATTTGTGTGCTAGGAGAACTCTATGTATAATTCAGTGCAGAGGGAGAAGCAGAAGCTCAGATGGGTGGTGGGACCTCCCAGGAAATCATGTGATTATCTGTAAGGCTGAGACTCTTTTGCTGTTTGAGGACTACAGCAGGTCTGACTGTCCTCTGAATTTTCCCATATTGAGAAATGGCTCAGCAAGGTGTGTGCACTGGGGAGGGGGTGCACTTGGCAAAACAACCACATGACTTTCCGTTTGGGAGCCCAGAATCAAGGTGACTGTCGGGGGAATCTGACGGCTTGCAGTGCAAAGAGCAAGTTCCATATGATGGAAAACCAAAGATAAACCTTCTGTATGTACTCCGTGTTTAACATACACATGGTCGTAACAAGGCAATTGAGCAAGCAGGAACCACACTGAGAAGTCAATATCCCTCGCCGTTTAATAAGGACACATCATTTTGTCAAATGGAATGAATGCCACCGCATGGTGGCTGCTGTTTGTTCTTCACGGTGGCTCTCTGTGCCGCCTAACAGCGTCATGCTTGGGGAGCAGGTGCTCCGAGCCCTTTCTAACAGGAGACAGACAAGCTTAGGAGGAAGCATCAGCAACAACCCTGTGCGGCTTCCTCATTGCAGTGCATCTCGGGGCGCTGATATCTATTGAACTCACCCTCTGCCTAGGGATGCGGGACTCCTGTGCAGCCACAGCCAGGTGCTGACCTGTGAACATCTCTGGCCTCTGCCAAGGGCTGTGCCTGGCATCGCCTCCTCTCTCCTCTCCAGCTCCTGTGTTTTGTCCTGCATCCTTCACGGTCCATTTACACCCACGCTGCACAGATTTTCCTTGGTTGACTGCTCATTCATCCCTTGTCTACACATTTGACAGTGATTGTCTTCTTGGTCTTACCATGCTGATTTATGAAAGTTCTCCTCCCTTCTCTGTATATGTGCTCTGTATATGGTGGGGAAAACATGAGAGAACGTGTTAGCCGTGGCCACAGCACTTTTCAAGACTCCCCCTCCTCAGCCAGAATGTGACGATTCCTGCAGTTGACCCCAGGAAACATCCTGAATGATCTTCCTAGACCCCTGACCTCCATAATGATGTTCTCTCACTCCCTGCCTGGCACTACCCTACTTCCCTGGGGACACCTTGGCAACATCCAAAGACCATAAAAGACAGAAGCCCTCCTTCACCCTGTCATTCTGCAGACTTCTTGCTGCCATTTCCTCCATGGCAGCTCTCCTCTATTTCTCAGACTTTGAACTGTCTCACCTGCCCTAACGCCCTAACGCTCTCCCATCTTAAGGCTAAACCATGGTCTCTCTGGGCGCCAGGCCCTCAGCCCTGATAAAGCTCATATGTCTAAGTCTGTCCATTGGGACAGCTTCTCTTCATCAGCAGACCTTCACTTAAAACTCCACACTGTCCTAGAGTCTCCCAATCCCTTTCCCAAGCTGATCCACAGAAAGACCAGCACAGCAGATTCTGCCCATGAGCACCTCACTTTGGGAAGTCGACTGTCCATCCATCATCGAAAGACAAGGCAGGATGAATCAGGCAGCACTGGCAAGATGTTCCCTGCCGTACCCAAGAGGACTGAGGCTCCAGCTTCGGTGTTCAGCCTGGGGCTAAGCTTTCTTCGGATTAGCGGGGAGTGAATAGTCTGAAGAGTTCCTGCATCTGAGAGGCCGACTGAGCAACGCACAGCTTCACCTACTGTCCTGGAATTTAGAGCAGCAAAGTCAGTGTTGTGCAGTTCTGTGCAGTCTGCAGAGTGTGGCTTCGAGTGCACCTGTGGGATCCAGAGCAGGACTTCCCGGGCCTGTTACCCAAGTAATGTTCCCCTCAGACCACAGGTGTGCATTGTGACTCAGAGGAAAGCAGTCTCTGGTCCAGAGCAGGATAAGGATTCTGGAGCCCAGATCCTGTAGAGTACTAATCCATTTGATCCTCATCCACTTGATACTCCTCACTCACTTGATCTTCATCCACTTGATCCTCATCCATTTGATCCTCATCCACTTGATACTCATCCATTTGATCCTCCTCATCCATTTGAGCCTCCTCATCCATTTGATCCTGCTCATCCATTTGATCCTCATCCATTTGATCCTCCTCATCCATTTGATCCTCCTCATCCACTTGATCCTCATCTTCCATGTAATCCTCATCCATTTGATCTTCATCCATTTGATCCTCATCCATTTGATCCTCATCCATTTGATCCTTATCCATTTGATCCTCATCATCCATTTGATCCTCATCCATTTGATCCTCATCCATTTGATCTTCATCCAGTTGTCCCTCATCCATTTGATCCTCATCATCTACTTGATCTTCATCCATTTGATCCTCATCATCCACTTGATCCTCATCCATTTGATCTTCATCCATTTGATCCCCATCATTCATTTGATCCTCATCCATTTGATCCTCATTATCCATTTGATCTTCATACATTTGATCCTCATCCATTTGCTCCCCATCATTCATTTGATCCTCATCCATTTGATTCTCTATCCATTTGATTCTCATCCATTTGATCTTCATCCATTTGCTCCTCATCCATTTGATCCTCATCATCCATTTGATCCTCATCACCCATTTGATCCTCATCACCCATTTGATCCTCATCCATTTGATATTCATCCATTTGACTTTGGAAGCACTGTCAGCTGCTGATACCTTTACCTAAGCTTGGGGTATTGTTTTCAAATCAATGTGTGCACCAATAGGAGTGTTTTCTACCCAGTACAGTTGGATCCACTTGTGGCTCGAGGCTTCTTGCCTGCAGAGCACTTCTTTTGTTGAAGAATCTAGGGACTTGGCAGATGTTAGTGAAAAGACTCTCTCTAGATGCTAATGGAGGGTTATCCATGCATTCCGGGGTCACCTGGAGCAGGCAGCTGAACAATGAGATGGAAAAGAGCAGGTGGACAAAGAGCTTCCTGGGTGACAGCGGGAAGACAACGCAAGGCCTGGATGTTTGTACCATGCGATCTCTCTCTCTCCTCCCTCTCTCTGGAAGAAACTGTCATCATTAGATTACATTTGATTTAATAGAAAGTTACTATAAGCCTATAATTTTCTGAACTGGGGATTTTCCGAAGGATAACGAGAAGAATAAACAGAAGAATAAACTTGTATAGAATTTTTTCTCTTTGATAATTTTTTTAAACTAGGCGTCACACACAAAGCCAGTTCGCAAGCTGCCTTTGCTCGTGAGTCCCCCGTGCTGCGCCCAGCTCCCCACATAGACATGTACCAGTCCTTCTAATACTTTTTCTCCTTGGAGCCACATTGCTTAGTTTCAGAGTCTGAAAGATTATTTGGTAATGACATTTTGGTGACATTTAAAATAATGGGTTTGCAGAATAAATCTGTATATTAAATAATGACTGTAATTTGGAAGCAGGGAAAAGCAAATATCCGCTCCTAACTTGTGTGGAATTCAGCCAAGAGGGCTCTGGGCATGGTGCACACACCTGGCTGCACAGTAGGAATGATGCTGAGAGTGGCCCTGCCCTCTTCCTGGGGCCTGGGTGACTCGGCATAAATCAAACACCTTCCACTCTTCATGCTGTCTTCAGCTTTCTCAGAAGTGTCCCCAACTCTAGACGGTCCTGCTTATCAACCGTTTTGCGCATTAGTAGTGACTCTCCCTTAGAATGAGAGGGACAATGTACCATGCCCCTTGTGCAAACTTCAGCTCATTTTAATTATCAAGACAACCACAGTTTGTATGTCAAACTTTACATATAAAAAAGTGAGGTCTACGATCTCAATAATTAGCCCAAGGTGAGACATCTAGTGTACAGCCAAGTCGAGACAACTCTTTTCTAAGTGTATTGTCCTTCCGGTTCTACCGTGATGTGCTTCTTGCCCGTCAAGGTTTGAATGTGAGTTGCTCCTCCCAGGCTCGTGCGTTTGAATCCTAAGTTATTACTGATGTTTGGTGAAGCTGTGGCACCTTTAAGAGGCAGAGCCTTGCTGGAGGAAGGCTCACCACAGGGCTGGGCCTTAAGGTTTGCTAGCCTGGCCCTGCTTCCTTTTGCTCTCTCAGCCTCCGTACATCTTCCTGTTCTGAGACAGCCTCCTGTTTCTGCCTTTAGCCATGCCTTCTGCCATGCGATTCCCGTGACTTCACCCTCTCTGAAAATTTAAGACGCATAAATAACCTTTCTCCCTTGGGCTGGTGTGTCAGAGTATTGTCTCACTGCAACAGAAGAGTAATTGCAGGGGAGAGATGGCTCAAGGGTTAAGCCTCTGCCTTGCACACAGAAGGTCCTGAGTTCGGATCCTAGATCCCATGTATAGAGACACCCGGTGGAAGTGGGGGCGGCCTGCGTTTCTGGTCCTGGTCAGGAGGAGCCTGTGAATCCCGGGGCAGAGTAAACAAGGAGGAGGTGGAGGTGGTCCATGGTGGTTCCCGAACTCACCCGTGGTTCTAGACACACACACACACATACGTATCACACGCGCACACACACACACACAATTGAATAAATAAATAAAAAAAAGAGTAATTGCAACACCAACTTTTCCTAAAATTTACTTTGGCTTCTGTGATGACATTAAATTCCCTGAAAGTAACACGTGGTTTTCTCTGATCTTTCCAATCTTTGTCCTGGGTCCTCTGCCCTGGGACCAGTGAGGACATTGCACATTCTTGTTAGGAGTTTGTCTTCAGTGGAGGAAAAGGGATGTCAATGTCTTGTGCTCTCCTCTGCAGTGGTCTGTCCACATCCCTGGTGTGGGAGTGGACATCTGTGATGGACACATCCCAGGCCTTCTCTTGTACGTTCCAGAGCCTACTCTCTAGCCGTGCTGCTGATGCTGCTCAACAAACCTGCTCAGCCACACACTCAGGCCAAGCAGCTAGAAGCAACTAAAGCTAAACGTGGATGTGGCACAGTTAGACATGGACGTCAGGCTGACTGATTAGGAGGGCAGCACTTTCTCAGCTTGGATTCTGCTCGTCCTCTGGGAGCTTCCCTGAAGAGGGTATCACTTGTCTCCTTGGCACATCTGAGCCGCAAGGGTTGAGTGCTGCACTCCTGGATGCGTGTCACTTCTTGTCTCTCTCTGTCCAAAATAAGCTCGAAGGGGTGGTTGTCTCAGGAGCCCCTTTATTCTCAGTGTGTTTTCAAGAGGTGTAGACAAGGGGAGCATTCCAGTTGTCCAAGGGAAACCCTCAATGCTGGTCTGGTAGAACCCTGTAGAAGATCCATTTTGTGACCTAAAACTCATACCTGGCCCTTTAATCTTTGGCCACAGCTCACTGTTCTTTGAAGTCCAGCCTTGCTGTTCTTAAGAAACACACATCTGAGCTACACACAGTCCCTACTCACTGCCCATTAGAAACTGGAATGTGTTGTTTCACACTATCTAACACACACTTTGTCATTGGTATATACTTCAGAAATAACATAGATATATATTTTCTTGATTGCTTTTACATAAACATACCAGGTGAAAATATGGCATTTGGCTTGGTTAGCATATTGCATGATGAATCAATAGGAAAATATTTGCTTTTTTCCTCTATGGCTTTGTGACTGGTGGACAGTAGTTAATTCTCCTTTATTAAGATGTGTGTGGGTTGCCTGTGTTCTGCCCAAGTGCTAGTCTGGATGAAAAGTCTAACCAACCTATCTGTGTATGTGGTTGATATGGCAAAGCATTCTGAAGAATAAATTTTAATTTTCCCAGGGGTCTGATCTATTATAATGCTCTATCCCCTGGGAACAATGTTTGATCAGAATTTGTTCCCTTGCACTTAGATAGTAGCAGAGCCAGCAGTCCCTAGAATTCTCTTCACTATGGTCACCATCATAATTAATATGTAAACACGCTTCCTAGCTGTGTGGTGACCTTTCCAAATATAAGCTCTGTTAGAATCTTAGAAATGCAGAACACATTGAATTTATTTATCCTAGAACATATCCTGTGACAAATGTGTCATAATCATGTTCCTCACTTGATTATAAGAGTTATGCTATGCGAGAACAAAGCAAGTTAGATGTCTGACTTCTAGGGCAGGCAGAAAGAAGGACATGAGAAAATGTCAGCTCTTTGTCTTAGGCAAGGGGTTTGGGCTCTCAGCAGAGTTTGCACAACAGGCTATGAGAATTGGATTTCCCTGGTTCTGTATTGATAATTGAACCCAGCGCTCCACTGCTGAGTGTATCCCCAGCTTGAGACTGTCATCTTCCTGGCCACAAATGCTCATGGAGAAGAATAAAGTAAGTTCTAACTTTTTGAAGGACTGTCATGAAGAAATTAATGATTGCTAACATTTTAGGTGCTATCCATCAGGCAGGGGGAGGCCTCTTACAGTAAGAAATGGCCCCTTCCTAGCCCACCCCCTCGCCTTGCATCTGCATCCTAGAAGCTCATTTACCTCACTCTCTTAAGGCAGGGCATGGTGCATGCTCGGCTCTTGACCAGGTGTCTGGAGATGCTTTGAAGGCTTGGTGTGTGTCCAGTGTGTTCTCCTCGCTGGAGAAGAGAGGAGACTTCCCCTCCTCTCAACCCTTAGTTTGCACGACCTAGGTGTCATGAAGTGGTGTAGCGTTGTTAACTCTTTGCCCTCGTCCCCACGTTGACTGCAGCCACCCCCCCATGTTGGCTGCAGCAGCGCCCCCACTCACCCAGCGGTGAGTCCCACATAGAGCACTTCTCATAGCCACAAACCAGTACAGGGTTCAGGAAGGTTTGCTAGAACAAACAGAAACCGACCATGACAGATTTGGTCTTCTTCATGGAGTAGAAGGGAAATGGCCTCCTCCACGTTTTTTGTTGAAGCACTAATTTTGATTATAAGAGGTTTTTTTTTTTTTTATGGCAGGGTTTCAGGTAGCTTTGACTGGCCTGGAATTCCCATTTCTCTCCATCACCGCCCAAGTGCTGAGATTATAGACATGCACCTCTGGCTGAAGCATTTATTTTAGGAAACTTATAAATTCTTCCTCTATCAGTTCAAATTAATCAGTCTTCTGTCAGCTTTATGACCAAGGTATGTCTTTCTAGGGACTTGGGAGCCATCTGTTGAAAATGTAAATGTTGGGGGAGAGCTCCCCGCACCTCATTGGCTGGGAAAGAGGCACCCAACTTCAGCAATACTGGCTCGGGGTTGGAAAACTACCCCCTGGCACAAAGTTACAAGTTGGTTCTTCCTTTGTATAAAACCAATTAACTAACACAGATGGTCACTTTAATTAACAGGTAAATTTAGGATAAATTAGATGGAATAAATGATGCTGTCAAGTCCTCTTACTAGGGGACTAATTATTGTCTATTTAGAGAACACACAGGTAACAGGTGGTCTCAGGTTGACTCTAGAAAAGGGCAAGATGTCTCCCCGTGTTTCATGTCACTGAGTGGCCTGTCATCATAGGTACAAAGCTCCAGTTTCACGCTTGACAAAGCTGCTCCTTGTTGCACCATCTTAATGGAAACCTCTGAAAAGAGACCTTCCTTTGAATGTGTCCCTGCAACAACTTAATATGTAGCCTTGGGATTTTGCAGGGAAAGGTCCTCATGGGCTGCTCAAGGCAAGAGACGATCTCACCTCCCAGAAGCCTTCTGAATCACACGTGGGACTCTGGAGACTGAACTCTGGGAAAGATTGGTTTCCACTTACATGCAGTGCCCACACTGACCACACCAATGCCTCAGCGCGATGGTCCTGGATGTCCCTCTCTGACCACGCTCATTCTGCCCAGCATTTCCTAGATCATAGTGCATGACCTAGAAAGTGTTGACCATGCCCTATGGTGGTCATGCCCCGTGGGGACGTGCCCCATGGTGACCATGTCCCGTGGTGTCATAGTTAAGCATGGATGTCAACTTGACTGTTGAGGGTTTGAGCTCTGGGCACAGTTGTAGAGAGTTGATAGTTGAGTCAGCCCAGAGCAAACCTGAAGGAGATTGTCTAGCTGACGGGGAAGAACCAGCCTGTGGTGGTGGGATTAGGCCCTGGATAAATCTTGGTTGAGAGAGCTGGTTGAGAGAGTTGGCATCCTTCTGTTCACCAGCATGTCTGGCAAGTAAGGATTGTCCATCTCTCAGCCGTTATGTGGTAATGTTGTGCCCTCAGCCCTGGTGTTGGTGCATGCTCTCCCATCAAGCTGGACTGAGAACTGTAACCAGACTGCCGTAAGGAAATAAACCCCTTGTTCCCTTAAACCGTTTGATGGCCATTTATCAGCAATGTTACAGGCTGAACTGCAACACGTGGTGACCATGCCCCATGGTGGTCACCCGTGGTGACCATGCCCCATGGTGACCGTGCATGGTGTGGCCATCCCTGGCAGCCATCCATCACGGCAGCATTCTGATTTTCCGGGGCATGGGCTCTTTGCTGCTGTGTAGGTCCCAAGCGTAGAGAAACAAGCACTGTGTGGAGGAAGGCTCATATTTGGCAAAGCTGCTTTTAACTCAAGTGTAACACGGTGCCCTGGGGACCCAAACTTTCCTGGTGGATGTTTTCAGATCTATTTATCATAGTCACAGCATGAAGCGGTTTCTGATTTACGTGGCTAGCTGCCGGCTTTGGTCTTTTCGCTCATGGCCTCAATCCATCAGGACTCAGGCATGCGTCGCGCTGACTCCATGCGGCACTGTCCACTATGTGAGCACACCATGCTCACATATGGAAAGGAGGGTCTAGGGCTGGGAACTCAACTGGAGGCCTAGCAGCCTGATGGGAACACTTCCCAAAGAGATGGGATTTCTATGCATTTGGAGGGAATGAAACATACTGATGAATTAGAAAGAGATGACTTCATCTGTAAATGGAAATATTCCAAGACTGCAGGGGATGTGCAGCTCGTTCAAGACTGTTGGTAGCTCTCAGTGGGGCAGGGGAGGGGAGGATTCTATTGTCTGGCTAGAGCTTGCCATTGTGTTGCCGGGGATGGGGTGGAGGTCCAACTCACACTAGTGCTCTGGCTGACGGAGCCCTAGGTCCAGGCTAGTACCACATCATCATTTACCTGGCTCTTTGCTTTGAGAGATTCCTAAAGTTCATCAAGTTGATTTCCTGATGTGCTTTCTCATTTCTGGTAAGGACCTACTGCATCATCCAGATTCTACTCCAAGCAGCTTTGTCCAGAGTGATTTATAAAGCAAGTTACATGAATGTATCTTCTGTAGTGTGCTGCATTTTGCATCACCCTGTTAACTATGGCTGCTAGGGGATCAGTGAGTTTGCTGACAGTCAGACTTTTAAAAGGAGAGTGGGTGTTAAGGAGATATGTGGCATCCTTACGAACATCTTATCCGGTATTTGCTGAGTGTACCATGTGTTTATTTAAGGTGTGAACAGCCAGCTTCTGGCCTGCTGCTATACTTGCTGATGCTAAAACGTTCAAGAACTAAAGTCAGAGTGAAGGAATGTTTTTACTGGAAGCAAAGGGCAGGAAATCACAAGAACAAGGAGGTCCTTGGGAGCTAGCCAGCCAGAGTGTGAGGAGACGCCTACCTGTGCTTCTCTGGTCCAGCTGTGCTTCTCTCTGGTGCCATGCATGTCTGCGGACAGACTCCCATTTTTAGAATGGGAAGTTGTATGTTTCCCTTTCTCCCTCAAGAGCAAACAGAGATCTTAGATCCTTCAGAGAGATGTACTGGCATGAATTTGTCAACATTTTAATGGTGGCAGCTGCACCCAGGATTCCCCTTGTGTTATCATGGAGTGAAGAGCGTATCTGCATGTTCAGCATATATAGCTCATAATGATGGAGCAGTTCAAGAGGGAACAGCAGAGAGCGAGCGCTGAGATAAATGTCCTCTGGCATCAGAGGTCAAAACAGATATATGTGTGTGGGAACTGGGAAGACCCGAGGCCTGTACCACAAGCAGGTGGTGAAACAGAACAGGGGTGAAGGTTGGCATGGTGACGTGGTCGCCACCAACAATGGTCTTCTCCTGAAAATAGTGTTGTCCTTTGGTACTGCTGGGGTGGCTGGAAATACAGGAAGCCATTGCATGTCAGTTTCCATCTTCCTGATTTCTCTGCTTTCCTGGGCACTGTAGGCAGAAAGCACAATGCGTTCTTAATTTAAGATGGCATATATTTCCATAAAACCTGGCAGAGTAGCTGGAAGGCCTCTGTAAGGGGTAGAGTGGTGCTGAGTTCTTGGTGGTTACCCGTGGTTGGCTGGTGCACCCATACTGTCTGCTGAAGGTAGATGGCACAGATTGGGCTCAGGGTGTTGAGTTTTACCTGTCCAGACAGTGACCTGTAACAGAAAAGTCCAGTCTCTGCCCCCGAACACATCACAATTCTCTGCCACCCAGACCACAGCTATTCCAAAGCCTTTTTCAAAGAGATGTCAATGCCATCTTGCAAACTTGACTTTGAAGGTGTTAGAGCACAGCTGCAGAGAAATAGAAGGAAAAGGCTTTGATATTAATGACAACATAAGTCAGGGAATAACTGCCGTCCCTCGGCTGGTCACCCCAGTGCTCACATTCCTCGCGCAGATCCTGACAAGTACATCAGTTCTTCTCAGGCACAATCAGGTTTTAGGATGCGCATTCCTCGCCCCTTCCCTTCCTGCGAAACCACCCTGCCCCTCTGCAGTCCTGGCCTCTAGGTCTGGGGGAAGAGCGAGGTCTGTGCCGACTGCTTGCAGAGATGCTGGGTTTCATGGGCGGAACCTGAGCGTCCCTTCATCACTGCCATGGCAACCTAGTATCTTTTTACATGCCAACAATTTCAAAATGTTTACTAGTCCATAAGTAAGCTGTTTTAGATATACAGCAGTCCATTAGATCTGGATGTCTGCTCTTGTTGAGAGTCAAGGCCTCAGACTCAATCCGTGTAGTGAGGTAGATGTGGGACTGAGGTAAGGGAGAAACTTCATGCTGTAGTGGGTCAGGACCCAACACTGACAGTCTTCAAGGCTCAGTACCCAACAGTGAAGGTGGGTGAGAGAAATACTCAACACTGAGAATGTGTGAGACTTAGTACCCAACACTGAGGGCGGGTGAGACTTAGTACCCAACGCTGAGGGCGGGTGAGACTTAATACCCAACGCTGAGGGTGGGTGAGGGTAGTACCCAATACCGAGGGCGGGCGAGGGCAGTATTCAACACCGAGGGTGGGCGAGACTTAGTACTCAACACTGAGGGTGGGCGAGGGCAGTACCCAGCACCGAGGGCGGGCAAGGTGAAATTCTGTGATTTCGAGAGAACAGCCTATCCGTTCCAGTTACCAGAGAGGGACCATGTGTGACAGGTACCTGTGGTATCCCGTGCTCCTCTGCGAGTGACAAGCTCCCGTGCCCCACCCTCACTGACTCCTAGTGGAGGGCTAGGGCGTCTCCAACTAAGGACTTAGCCTCATAGCATAAGGAAAGTTCCAGCTCACACAATGTCTTCACGAGTCTTTGGCATGAGCACAGGGAGCGCTGTGGCTGTGACTTCTCCTTCCCGGGGCAATGCAAGCCTCCAAGCACCTCGTGTTCTTTGCTTCTGTGTCACATGGCTTCATCTGCAGTAAGATCTCAACAGAACATCTTCCAGATGAAGGAAGGTTATTGGCTTGCAGTGTTGGAAGCTGGAGCCCTGTTGGCACGGAAGGCCTGGTTAAGGCCTCCACTTGGCATCTTCACCGCCAGGTGGGTGGCACTGATGGGCGGGGAAGCGGCCAATGTGCCAGCAACCAAGCAGAGCACGGATGGGCTGGGCTCCAACTTCCACGTTGTTCCCCAGTGAGACATAACCCCAGCTGCATATACTGCTCAGTCCTTTTTCAGAACACTTCTTTAATCTTAGGATTTCCACTTGCTTCACATGTTGAAGACTCCACATTACGTCTGTCATGGTTGACTGTTGAGAGTCTGAGCTCTGGGCACAGTTGTAGAGAGTTGATGGTTGAGTTAAGCCCAGAGCAAACCTGAAGGAGATTGTCTAGCTGCTGGGGAAGACCCAGCCCATGGTGGGTGGGATTAGTCCCTGGATAAATCACAGAGAGCTGGTTGAGAGAGTTGGCATCCTTCTGTTCACTTGGCCAGACATGCTGGTCTGGCAAGTAAGGATTTTCTAGCTCTCAGCCGTTATACAGTGATGGTGAGGTCAGTTCCCTCGGCCCTGGTATTGGTGCGTGCTCTCCTGTCAAGCTGGACTAAGAACTGTAACCAGAAATCGTAAGAGAATAAACCCCTTGTTCCCTTAAGCTGTTTGATGTTCGTTTATCAGCAAGCATGCAGGCTGACTGCAACAACGTCCTAATGCCCCCTCTGTGGACCAAGCTGCTAGCCAAGGGAACACTGGGGAATACTAGAACGTGTTCAGATCATTGCAGGGTCCTTAGACCCTCATTTAAACATCTGTCATGATCAGATTCTTTTCAGCATTAAGCTTGGCGTTGAACAGGGCTAAACTATTTGAGGTTAATGGTACGGCTCAGCTACAGAATGATGAAACAGGTTTGGTTCTGGAGTTACTAGTCTGGCTTTACAAGCATTCACCAGAATTATAGGCATGAGCACTACTGCAGAAATCACTGTAATATTTCAAACTGAATGCTCTGGAGGGGCGGCCTGCAGAGGTGTCGTGATCACATTAAGGGGGAGCACCTGAGCTTGGGGATCTGCTCACTGTGGTGTTGGCACCTATAAATATGACATGCAATTGTTGAGTGAATTATTGAGTGTGCAGAATGAGGTCATAATTCTACAGACTCTATAAATGGGAAGACATGTTCAGCGGCGCCTCTCCTTGGGTAACAGGCTATCATATCAGCCTTCAAGCAGACAAACTGTTTAAAGCATCTCCCCATCTCTTAGGTATTGCAGCTTAACCCAGGGCTGTAGCCGACACATGCTCACTTCTGTCAGTCTGCTGCTACTCAGGCCGATTTCACAGCAAGAAGAACCCAGCCTCTGCGGTGGATTCAATCACTCTCTAGCCGTCTTCCCGCGCGAGCCCCATCTGCCCTTCCAGCCCATCTGCTGGTTGTTAACACTTACTTGGTAACTTGAAAAATTCAAAATCTGAGCTGAAGTGGGGGAGGGGGACATGAGATCATGGTTTGTGATTATTAAGTGTTGTGATTGACACACACACATGAACCAAGATGTCTGCGCTCATCAGGCTCAGCCGAGTGTGGCCAGGAGCCAGTTTGGTACAGGAATGTAAGGTCTGCATGGCGGAGTGGCTGAGCCATGGCACGTGCTCTTGGCTTTGTCAAGCTTACCTTCCTTGTCTCGGAGAAGCAGTGATCAAATAACTTAATTTTTTTAATAGTCGTTGCTGCAATAAAAATGTGGAAAGAAAAACCTCTTTTCAATTCCCCAATGGGAAATGTGGTCACTGGAACCCTTTGAGAGATTATATTTTTTTGACACTAATATCTGTCATCTTCAGAAAAAATTCTCACACAGAGACGGCTTCAATACACTTAGAAAATGGGAGATGATGGAGTCTTCTATCTGTAAAGGAGCGTAGTAATCGTCCACGTGTAACTTCCTGTTTTACACCCAGGGAACCAAAGTCAAGGAAGAATGTGGGGCCAGCAAGGGTTCTTTGGCCTCATCGACATTGTAGTTCCCTTCCTTTCCCTCTGCTTCCCGTCCCTCTTCTCTGTCCCTTTCCTTCTCTTCCCTGCCCTTCCCTTCCTTTTCCAAGAAGGTCAAGTGCCGCTGAGTTTTGCAAACCACTGTGGTTTCAGAGGCTCAGAGCAACCAGAACCCAGGCTGACTCAAGAAGCACTAAGTAAGGCGTGCTTTGAGAGGGCTGGAGAGGTGGCAGTAAAGTGTCTTTGTGCACAAGCATGAGGATCTGAGTTCAGATGCTGGTTCCCAGATAGAAAGTCACTCCTTCGCGCTGGAAGAGGGTGCTGAGAGGCGCGCGCTGGAAGAGGGTGCTGAGAGGCGCGCGCTGGAAGAGGGTGCTGAGAGGTGCGCGCTGGAAGAGGGTGCTGAGGGTGCGCGCTGGAAGAGAATGCTCAGAGAAGCTGAGAGGCCCAGTGGAGACCAGCCTCAATGCTCTGTCTGCAGACTGGCTGGGCCACAGCCCTGCACGAGGAGACCCAGACTGGTAGAATTCACTGGAGCCCAAGGCGAGACTTGTGCGTCCATCCTCTGCAATTGCTCTGAATAGTTTACAGGCGACAGACCAGACGCGGGGAGATGCTGCCACGTTGTCTGGGGCCGTAAGAAATGATTGGGTGATGGCTGCTGGAGGGTCCCTGAGGTAGAACTCTGCGAGTGCCTGTGGGATCACTCAAGAATTTTCCAGGGCATCAGGAGTGTTGCCTGTGTCCTCCACGGCTGAGGGATTCTGCTGTGCAGCCGTGGGGCCAGCCTGGCTGTGACCTAGCCTGGCATGGTTCAGCTTTCCCCGCGAGTGGCATAGGGCAGGCCTCACAGCTAACACAGCACTGACCACTGCTGACCACGGACAGCGAGGTCGCAGCCCTCCTGGTGGCCTCTGAGGCCAGGCCTCATCCTGTCCCTCAATCAGACAAGAGTCCCCATGCTAGGTCCTTCTGCCATGTGGACCCCCACATGTGGACCCCCACCCCCGGCCATGGTCCCCAGCCAGGGCCCAGGCCGTCACACTTCAGGAACAGTAGAAAGACACATGTCTCGCTGGAACAGAGGCATCTTCAGAGCCAGCTGAGGCTCCTGCCGAGCTGAGGATCTGGCCTCAGGGCACATGCAGAACTGTCGCTGAAACAGACACCATAGAACAGAGACCTGCAGCTAGAGGACATTTGGAAGCAGATCTTGTCTCAGTAAAATAAGAACTTGTTTAGAAGCAAATCTGCCAACTGCATACTATTTAAATGTGTCAAATAAAAAGTCAGAATAAACACAGGGAAATGTCTTTTAAAGAAAGACATTTTTTTTCAGTTTCGCCCACTTTAGATTATAAAACAGGAAATTACCATGACATGCTGTGTAGCATGCACTTAGATGCCCCAGAGTTTCAAAAGGAGGCATGCAGCAAAGTCAATTTCTTCAGGTCCTTATTCTGGAGCTAAGAATTAAGATATACAGCCACAAGCACCACACATTGTACATCTCTTAAAAATGTGTGGTTCCAGCTAAAGGTATTGGATAGTCACGATGAGAAAGAAAAGGTCGGACAGAATCCACAGGAGACAGCCGGGAGGAGCAATAATGGTAAGGCAGAGGTGGGCTGGGCGCTGATGGAGCCTAATGCAGAGCCTGTGCAGTGGGCGTTGGGGCCTCTGGCTGCCTCATCATCTTGGAAGAATTGAGACAGCAATAAAGGGGCCATGTGAACAGACCGCAGTGTATCTTGGGAACCATGTTTGGGAGTTTGAGCTGTACCTTCATGCATTTGGGAGCCCTGGTATATCCTCCCTCCGAGAAAGGGAGCTCAAGGAAAAATAACTGAACTCGCTCATGAGGAAATGCTGAGGGCAGAAGCACAGGGACAAAGACCACGCCTGGGAAAGCATCTGGCAGAGCGTCTCCAGGGCACCTGACAGAGCGTCCCCAGGGCACTGGGCAGGGCGTCTCCAGGGCACCGGCAGCCATGTAGCCACTCCCTGCACAGCAGTGGGCTCCCTCGTTTAGCATCCAGTCCATGTCAGAGCCCGTGGCAACCCACAGCCATGGAGACGGAACGATGCTGTTTATCACATCCTGGTCCAGACTAATGACTCGTGGTTCTGTTGTTCCCAGACTGAATTGGAAAAAATATCTGTTGGAGTCCACAAGAAAATTGCATTTTTCAAAGGAAGAGGGCGATTATCCGCCCCAGTCTGAGGGTTTGTTTTTGGCACTAATTAGTTTTTAGAAATGTCAGAGAACACATGTTTTGCCACTCCATGCCTTTTGGGGAACTCATGAAATTTTACAAGGGCAAGGAATAAGAAACACCAAAACATTTCTTTCTATTCATCACCGTTTTGTCTGGATAAATAAATATGTTCTCATATTTCCATGGAAATGAAAGGTCACCCAGCTTTCCTGATTGTTTAGCCTTGTCTTCTCCGCCCCTCGTCTCTTTCTTGCTTAGAAAATTGCTTTGCACCTTGCTTTAATTCCTGTTGTTTCCAAGATTTATGTTTTTGCATGTGTTTTTCTCATTTCATATTCAGAACAGTTCTCTCAGGACTACGGTAGAAATGGAAAGCATAGTATTTCTTTTTGTTTCTTCTCACGTGCAGTGTCCTCATGTATTTGTGTGTGTATGGGAGTAGGTGCACTGATGTGTGTGAGTGCACTTGTGTACATAAGGGGCCATGTGTGTAGAGGCCTGAGAGTAACATTGGGAAGCTCCTTCATGACTCTTCCACCTTACTGCTTTGAGCCGGGGTCTGGAATTGAACCAGGGGCACAGGTAGGGCTGGTGTGAGGGTTCCCAGGCTCCTCCTTCTGGGAGTAGAATTCCAGGCAGTCATCATTTTGTGTAGAATCCAACCTCATACACATTTGCTTGTGCAGCAAGTTTTTCTACTACCGTTCTGTTTCCCCAGCTGCAGATCACAGTATTTAAAATCTAGAAAACAGAGTTCATTCAAGTCCTTTCTTTGTTGAATAGTTGGTGTAGCCATCCAGCCTCTCTAATCTACATAGAAATAAAAATCTTAGCAATTAGATAATGTTGCTGCAGCTCAATAGGGGATGCAAAGATTAATGTGGGTGAGAAAAAACAGAAGATCATGTCATTAAATAGTTGGTCAAGAACACTACAGCCCAGAAAGGAACAAAGTGGAACGATTGCAAAGTGGTGCCAGACACACTGAATTGTACTCACAAGAGAAATCTATTTTCCCAACTAAAATCTAATGATCCGCAAGAAATAGCAGTTGTAAACCACAATCCAGAACTTCAGAGACTCTATATCAACCACATAGAATTAGGCCAGCCTAATCTCCCCCTCATCCTGAAGCTCAGGGACATTTGCGGAAGAGGGGGCGGTAAGATTGTAAGAGCAAAAGGATGGGAGGAGCAATGATTTGCAAGATTCTCCACACTAGTTAGGGCTGAAGCAATTATAATAGGACTTTGCATGCCCTGCGCAATGTCCAAAACACTATTGACCTCACAAAGTCTAGCATCAGCTAAAGGCACCAAGATCCTTGGAGGCAAGGGATTGACAGCCACAGTAGTGTTCCTATGCTTAAGGGAACACGAGAAAGGGTTCAGGGAAATGCCACTGGGTCCTTGTACATCATTGGAGAGGAGGACCCAGAGGAGAGTTAGGCATACACAATAAAGGACTCTCTGGGAATTGGGGGGGAGGCACTGGGGGATGGGGATGGAGGGAGGGGGACTAGGGGGTTCGGGGGGAGGAGGAGGGAGGGAGGGAACTCATGTACCTATTAAGTTTGTATGAGCAGAAATAATAAAAATGTATTAAAAAATAAAAGTTCTTGAGTCTGAAAAAAAAAAAGAAAGAAATAGCAGTTGTGTTAAGAACACTATTGAGTGAAAGTAACTTGGAAACTTTGCCTGGAGACCAGGAGCCTGGGAGGAATTGGCTTGCAGAGAGGTCTAAGTTGGCATTCTCATTTTGTGAGTTGTGCTTCTTTAAAGTAAATCAAGGTAACAAACCTGTAAAACATTCATAAACATGGAGACATCCTGGGTACTTCACATTACCAGTAATGCCGCTTTTGCCTGTTGGACATTTAAATATTTTTGTGACACATCTAACGTATATGTACTAGGAAGTGTCAATATCATGCTTAAACCCAAACAGAACTCACATTCTATATTTAAAAAGTCATGTTTATTTTTATGATCAAAGTAATGCTTGTTTGTTATAGTTCACTACTTTAAAAAAAACTGGAGAAAAAAGAGATGTCTATCACTCAAAGCCAACACATTCAAATGTGTTTTTCTTTAGAGAGTTCCCATGAAAATCTGTAGTTTATTTCTCATAGCTGTGATTATATTTGGTATAATTATGACTTCTGACTTTTTCATCTAACATAGAGACAGAACAGTTTCACCTTGATTCAACCTGGTAGAACACTAGCCATGCACAGAAGGCTTGTGGCCCAAGAACGCCTTCAGAGACTCATGAGTTTACAGTTGCCACTGGTAAGGGGGATGTGTGACAGTTAACTTTGGTTGTCAGTGTGACTGGACCCGAAATTAGCTAAAAGATTAGCCACAGACTGCAAGATGAGGTCATCAGGATTAAGATACACAGTGACCAACTGTAAATGAGGGCAGTGCCTCCCACTAGCAGATCAGATTAAAGTAGGTCCAGGAAACAGAAGCTCTCTTCCTGCCCTGTGTAGCTCAGTTTCCCCACTATGGCTGTTTGTTGCTGACATCAGAACGCAGCTTCTTCTACTTCCAATGTTACTGGAGCCCAGAGATACTCCAGAAATCCTTGTCTTAACTACCACACTGGAACTGCTGATATGTTCAGCTTCTGAACTGAGCAGCTACAGGCAGACACTGTTGGGCTACCTAGATCTTATTTTGTAATCCAATCCAATAAAATTCATATATATACATATATATATTCATTCCATATGTTCTGTTCCTCTAGAGAACTCTAAGTACTGTGGATGGGATTAATAATATAAATTAATTGAATTCTTGCATGAAAGTATAAAATAATAATAATAATGTCTGATAATAGTTGTCCTTGATTAACAACAGGAAATTTATTCCAGGATCCGCCAAGGATATAAAAAACCATAAATACTCCATTCCTTTCATCATGGAGATACAGCTTACATGTGATCTGCCCATGAAACCATTTCCAGTTACCTCTGACAACCAAACCATATAAACACAAGAAGTTACTGCACTCATCTGTGTGAATTACTGCATGATTATGTTCAGTGAAGACACAATTAAATATGTTTCGCTGTGGTTGGTAGAATTCACTGTGGGTCATGTAGAGCCCATGTGGAGATATTGTTATTTCTTCTTGGGTATCACATATCTGACTTTTCAAGTCTGTGTTGTAAAATGCAGCTGACAGGAGGGTATGCACTCCAGGTCTAGTGCCAGCACTGTGTTCGGCTTCTCAGGCCAGCAGGTCTCACTTATGAGAGCAAGTGTCTCTTGCAGGTCACCAGTGAGCCAGGAGTAAAGCCTTAAGTTTTGTAGGTTGAACCAGTTATAGCTCGGTGGCTAGGTCCTTGCTCTAGCAAGCTTTATTCATAAAAACAGAGATGGACTGATTTTTTTCCTTTTCTAATCATTTTTAGTTATTATTTTATTTTTCTACTTTGCAAGCATATTAAGTACTTATCCCTGCTTCTCTCTATCCCCTTTCCTCCCATCCTCTTCCCTTCCCTTCATCAATCCATCCCACTTCCTCCCACCATCCTGCCTGCCTGCTTCTATGGACCCTAAGGTTCCCTCTGGCCTACTGCTCTTGTTGGGGTTGAGGCCTCTGTGGCATACCAAGTTGCCTCTCTCAGGCCACCCCACTGATAGGGGCATTTTCCTTCACTCGTCCAGCTTCAGTCCTCAAGGTTTCCACTAGGCCACAGCTTTAGGACTGAGCTTAGCTCTGGATCAGAGCTTCTTAGACTGTTTGCATGTGTGACTCTTTTCTACCTGAAAATTCTACTCACCCTCAGGCATATAGATATATTAAATGACTATACAAATCAAATGCTTACTGGTAGTCATAGAAATTTATTGAAGACATTTTTTGCTATACATTGAGATTTTTAAAGACAAGAGCAGATTTTCATTCTAATAAGATAAATTGTGCTTGTCTATTTTTACATGAAGAACTAAGTCTTGGCTGAATATCTGATCTGGAGGAAACAGCATCTCCAATGTTTTTCAGAGTTGATCAATATCGTGAATTCATAATCATCTGTGCCAGAAATAGAGAATACCACTTTGCATATACAAGTTGGCTGAAATGTGTCTGGGGCATTTCAGAAATTATGGGAAAGTCAAAATTAACAATTTTGTGAGACTTGATGCAAATGTACCAAGATGATGGAAGGAAAGTAGTGAAAGTTTTTTTTTTTTTATTTTCTATACCTAAACCATCATGTTTCTGTATGTACAAGGGAAACTCCACAACTCCTAACATACAGCTATTTCCAGTCTGAATGGGGATGTGTCACGTGAGCTTGCCGTTGCATGACAGCAGGCATGCATAGTATGGTGAACATGCTAGGTGTTCTAAGCCACAGCTGCACGGAGTCATAGGTTGCAGTGAGCATGTTAGGTGTTCTGAGCCACGTCTGCAGGGAGTTGCATGATGCGGTGAGCATGCTAGGTGTTCTGAGCCACAGCTATACAGAGTCACACATTGCAGTGAGCATGTTAGGTGTTCTGAGCCATGTCTGCATGGAGCCACAGGGCAACACATGCAAACACTGACAATCAAACTCATTTTATATAACCACATCACGAGGTTTCTAGCACAGATATGTTTCGCTTAAGGTCCTGGTGTGGAAGTACCTGAAGTGACAACTTCAGCAGCCCTGTCCCAAGGGCCACGCATATGAGTAAAAATACTCTTTGTGTGCTTATTGTATGCAATAAAAATGTCTACTTTTGTTCAGTTCTAAGTACTTCAATTATATTCAATTTCGTAAACTCTCAACATGTCCAGTGATTCAGTTTCACTTGTGAGTTCTGAGAATCCTCCCTCCCTCCCTCCCCAGTCTTTCTGGAGATTTGCTTTCTCCTCCTCCTCCAATCTGTCACCAAGAGAGGACTGTCCAGGTTCCTTACACTGGCAGACATGATGTAATAAGCAGAGGAAGCAGTTCTGGATGCTTCCCCACCACTGCTGAGCTTGGAAAGCTCTTGTTTCTATTGCTCAGAGACTAATGGCATCGACCAGTAGATGCGTCTCACAGCTTATTTTATTTTGTGATCTCCTTAGAGAATTGGGAATATTTTCACTTTCCAGCTATAAGGCTTGGACCTAGGTGCGTATGACTGTTAAGATCCTGTTTACCAAATTAGACAATCACGAACTGGCCTCAGGGTGTCAGACCTGCAGTGCATGGTGATCTCTCAAGCCTCTGCTTTCTGAGCAACGCTGAAGAGCATACAGTCTCTCGAGGGCCATGGGGGGCAGCACTTTGCCACAAGGCATCTTTTTTTTGCTGTTATTAGGAGATATTCTTTTTTTCTCCCACGTTTTATTTTTTTCCTAATCATATAAGCTCAATAGGTACCCCCATCCTCTCCCTCTCTCCTCCCCTCTCCAGTCATCCTCTCTTGCACTTCCCCCTTCCTTCCTTCCTTCCTTCCTTCCTTCCTTCCTTCCTTCCTTCCTTCCTTCCTTCCTTCCTTCCTTCCTTCCTTCCTTCCACTTGCCCTCCTTCCTCCCCTTCTCCAAGTGCCTCCCCTTCCTCTCTCCCATCGCTTGGAGCATCCTTTTGTGTGAATGTCAAACTCCCTCTAAGTTCTCTACCCTAGTGAGGGTTCAGTGGCATAGCCCCTTAATATGGGAACTCTGACTGTTTAATCCCTTGCCTCTAAGGATCCTACTGCCTGGAGCCTTCTCCTCTGTGATCCATGCTAGACTTTGGGGAGTTGTTGACACGTCAACCATTTTGCAGGTCAGGCAAAGTCCAACTCTGAGTGCTGTAGCCCTAACTTGTCTGGAGTATCTTGCATATTGTTGGTGCTCTCCATCTTTAGGTTCTTACAATCTTGCTGCCCCCTCTTCTGCAAGATTCCCTGAGCTTCAGGATGGGGAGAGCTTTAGCTGGTCTGGTTCCAGATGATTAATGTAGGGCCTTTGGTGTTCTGAATTATGTTTCCACAAGGCATCTTAAGTCCCAGGAATATTTAACATGAATACATGGGCTGGTGTTACCTCTTCAGAGACGTTAAATGAACAGAGTTCTGCAGCTTAGAAAGTTGAAAGCTACCATGTTATTTAATCAGTCTTAGCAAGTTCAGTAGAATCAAGAATCAAAACACAAACATAAACAACAGACAAACATGACTTAATTAACTTCTTTTCTTTGTGTCTGGAATAAAAAGTGGAGTTATGACTAATAAAGTGAATTTATTCCCAGAGGGTAGAAAATAAATGTCTTGGAGGTATCTTTATTTTGAACAAATAGTATACGCGTTCTGGAAGTCACCTTGAGAAGCTGTGAACAGGTTGGCACAGGCTGTATGGAGCTACAAGGAGTGAGAGAAGAAAGGAGGAGTTTAGAATAGGCCAGGCCAGACCTGCACGGCCAAACCAGACCCACACTGCCAAACCAGACCAGTACTGCCAGACCAGACCTGCATGCTGGGCCAGACCCACACTACCAAACCAAACCTGCACGGCCAAACCAGACTTGCATGCTGGGCCAGACCTCTGTTGCCAAACTAGACCCACACTGCCAAACCAGGCCTGCACTGCCAGACCAGGCCTGCACTGCCAGACCAGATCCACACTGCCAGGCCAGATCCGCACTGCCAGGCCAGATCTGCGCTGCCAGGCCAGATCTGCACTGCCAGGCCAGATCCACACTGCCAGGCCAGGCCTGCACTGTTTTCTTTATGAACTGAGTACCAGCATGCAAGACTCCCATAATGCCAGGCTAGACCCCTGCTGCCTTCTTCATGAGCTATGTTACAGTATTCAAAGCAGTCATAATGCCAGGATAGATCCACACTGCCAGGCCAGACCTGCATTGCCAAACCAGACCCACGCTGCCAGACTAGCCCTGCCAGACCAGACCTGCACTGTCTTCCTCACTAACTGGGTACTAGCATGCAAGACTGCCATAATTCCAGGCCAGACCTGCATTGCCTTCCTCATGCACTGGTGCCAGCATGCATGCCTGCCATGCAGGCGGCATCAGACAGATGATGCAGCAGGGTGGGTGGCTGCAGCAGTCCCGGCTGAGGGTAACAGCTAACAGCCCTTGGGCCTCACGGGCACAACAGGACTCTCCTTCCATCTTGGATGTCAAGACAAATCACACAAATCCTCTACATTCTGACAAAAATGTTTATAAAGTCCACACAGACACAAATTTCTGACAGTGAAGGCAGCATTCACAACTTCTCCTGGTTCTGTCGGTTCAGCACCTTTACAACTGGGATCTCTAGCCCTGAATTTGTACCTACTCAGCCCTGGGAAGTGGTCTGCTGAAATGTCTGAACATCAGGGTGTGTTGTGGGATAGATGGTGTTTGTGGTTACTGACGTGGGAAGAGAGCCCAATGGCCCACCACGAGCCATGCTTCAGTCTTACCCAGACTCTCTCCTGCTTTGTCCTATGGGATGGGAAAACTTGGATGAATTCTACAAATTTGGTTTTATTCTGGTGTGCCACCGACAGTCCTCAGTGCTAGAGTCGCCCATTGTGAGCACAAGTGTGATGCGACATAATGACATAAGGTGGTTTGTTGAGCCAAAGTGTCCCACTCAATTTCACAAAGCACTTTAAATGCCTGAAGAATGGCGAAGTTCAGGCTCACTTGGCTCTTGTATAATCAATTCTCTCATATTTTAAAGGAGAATTTCATGGCCCGGATGCCACTTTCTTGTGCCTGTGGACACACTGGGTGAGATTGTCTAGTGTCAGCTGTCTCCACGATCTAGTATAAAGTTACCATGAAATCACTCTAGAGACATTTACGAGCCCCACGAGGGATTTTTTTTACAGAACTTATTTTCAAGCATATAAAATAATCTTAGTGGAAAATGCTGACAGAACAAATCTCAAAGATAATTACTTCTAAAAATTCGAAATGCGTAATTTCAGATATAAAATATTTTTATAGAAGACTGAATCACTCTATGGGCATCCGCTATTTTTTACTTAGGTTTTCTCATTGAATAGTACATCATGAATAATTTCTCTATCTAAAAATAGATGCTATATGATAATATCTTGTATCCTATTGCACATTTACACTAAGATTTAGTTAAGCAATTTCCTATTATAAATTGTTATTAAATGCATTACTCACTTCTTTAAGTTAAGTGACTAGAAGTGGAAAAGATGAGTCAAAATGTTGTTCTAAGCTTTTATGATAGATGAAGCAAAAGAACTTGATGCAAATATTTCCTTTTGGTAGGAATACAAACCCGTGGGTGAGGGTTGCTCGCTGCCTATTTTCCACTTCATCCAGGACTTGCAAGCTACCTTTCTTTCATATGCCTGCAGTTCACCCGTGCAATGTTTAGTGCAATATATGTGCATATTTTCCCTTTTATTTCCTGAACCTGATATTTACATTTATAACACATCTGCTATAGCAAAATCTCTGTGCCTCCCCACCCCATCCTCATCTGACTGAAGCCAAAGCCGCTGATGGAAGCTCAACATAACGTCAAATTCTCAAAGGCAGGCACAGCAGACCTTTTTGCCTTGTGTTTAAGGGAAATCTCCCCCACACCATCTCTCCCATGTGGTCTCCCCCATACCATCTCCTCCATCCCCGGGAAGAACTGGCCATTTTTTTTTCTAGTTTTACAAGCATATTGAGTACTTATCCCTGTTTTCCTCCATCCCCTTCCCTCCCATCCACCTTCCTTCCCTTCACCAATCCATCCCACTCCCTCTCACCCTCCTGCCTGTCCATTTCTATGGACCCCAGAGTTCCCTCTGGTTTGTCTACTGTTGTGGAGGTTCAGGCCTCTGTGGCATACCAAGTTGCCTCTCTTCGGGCCACCCCATTGATAGGGGAATTTCCCTTCACTCATCCAGCTCTAGTTTCCAAGGTTTCCAATGTGTGTTCTTATCTCTCTTGAGTTCCTCGATAGTCTATGGGGGTGTGTTGGCATGTCAATCATTATGCAGGTCTGGGAAGGACGAGTTTCACTGCAATGAGTTCTGGGATGCAGCAGTCCTGCCTTGAATGGAATGTCTTGTCCAATGGTGAATTTAGGTTCTTACAATCTCTTCCTTGAGGTTCCATAAGCCATAGGATGGGGAGAGATTTGGTTGCCTGATTCTTTATGAGCATCGCTGGGTCGCCACTTCACTGCTCCTTTTCTGCCCTAGGCTGCATCCAGAAAGGACATTTTCACCCAGTGTGACTGAGAGACGACGGAGCCCAGGTTGGATGCTGATTCTGGGAATCAAGCTGTGATTCTCAGAGGTCCCAGGCCACCTGTGCCTTCAACAGGGACCTCGACACCTGCCTTCCTGCCTCCTCCCCAGCTCTTCATCCCTGGCTCCTTACCACCTACACATGCCACCTGCACCCCTGAAGCCAGCTCATCTGCTGTTTGAGAGACACTGATGAAGACATTGTGCTTCGTAGGCATACATTCATCCAACTTCCTCTGCAGCTTGCTCAAGGAATTTATCTCTTGTTCACATTTCTTATATCTCTGGCTGCTCTTTTCTTTTGTGTGTGTGTGTGTGTGTGTGTATTTGCATGTGTGAATGCAGGCACATGCTATGTAAAAGTCGGAGGACAACATAAGATCGTAGTGCTCAGCTTCTACCTTGTGAGACATGATCTCTGTGGTTTTCTACCATGTCACTAGGCTAACTGGCCCAGATGTTTCTGCATAGTTCCCTGTCTGTGTCTCTCTGTAGCCACACTGGGGTTTCAGGCGATCGTGCCATGAAGACAGAGCAGAAGGCCAAGCCCCTGTGCCCCCTCAGGAGGCCATGCCCCGCAGCCCCTCAGGAGGCCATGCCACATCCCCTCAGCCTCTCAGGAGACTGTGCCCTGCAGCCCCTCAGGAGGCCGTGCCACATCACCTCAGCCTCTCAGGAGGCCGTGCCCCGCAGCCCCTCAGGAGACTATGCCATATGCCCCGCAGCCCCTCAGGAGGCTGTGCCACATCCCCGCAGCCCCTCAGAAGGCCATGCCACATGCCCCGCAGCCCCTCAGGAGGCCATGCCACATGCCCCTCAGCCCCTCAGGAGGCCGTGCCACATCTCCACAGCCCCTCAGGAGGCCATGCCACATGCCCCTCAGCCCCTCAGGAGGCCGTGCCCTGCAGCCCCCTCAGGAGGCCGTGCCCTGCAGCTCCTCACCCCCTTAGGAGGCCGTGCCCCTCAGCCCCTCAGGAGGCCGTGCCCCTCAGCGCCTCAGGAGGCCGTGCCCTGCAGCCCCTCAGCCCCTCAGGAGGCCGTGCCACATGTGCCGCATGCCACCCAGCTGGCTTCAGAGTTCATACCAACAAGCAGCTCTTTTCAAGGGCTGGGATTTGAACTCACATTCTCAAAGTTTCACATGAAGTCTTTGCTCACTGCGCCATCTGCCTAGGCCTGGCTGTTCTTTTTCTATGACAACTGTATTACTTTTTCTTGGTGCCACAACAATTTTCTATTAATTTATTGTTTTAAAACATATGTGCATGTATGTATGTATGTGTGTGTGTGCACATGCATGTGTGTATTCTTACTGTTGTAGGGATGAAAAGTTCAAGTTCTACTGGGCTAAAGGAAGTGTTGGCAGAGTTCTGTTTCTTTCTGGAGACTCTAGGCAGGACTTCTCCTTCTCCCCTAGGCTTTTTACATTTTTCAGAAGCCACTGAATTGGTTCGCTGACGGTCCCTAATTCTACGTTGAAGCAGCAACTGCGGTCATCATTCTCTCGCCCTGACCCTGCATCTGCCCTGTTATGAAGATGCCTATAACGATGCTGGGCACATTGAAACAATGTAGAATAATCCCCCAGTCTCTTCACTTCACACTACAAAGTCTTATTTGCTCCCCAGGGAACGCATTCTAGCTTAGAACGTGGCCATCTTTGGGCCAAGGTATTACTTTGGAAGCCACATAAGTACGATCTGACATTTTCATTCTTGGTATGAAGTCCTAGAATACAGATTATGAATATTTTCACTACGTGAGACAATGGACAGCATTTACCATATAAATAAAGTTTCTTTTAATGATATTGGCAACGAGCACATGGAAGCTTCCAGCAGGGACTGTACCTTCTCATCTGCTATGTGTCTGCCACACACCCATGAGCATTTAGCTGTCTCATGTATTCTGCTGCCCTGGAGTGTTTAAAGTTCACTATCTCGGGAGGGAAATTAACATCTTCATTACAGCCTAAAGAAGAAAATTACTCTCTATGGGAGAGTAATATATGCATAATGTTTTCTGAACAAAGCATTTAGCATTTTCCCTAGATACTGTATCACCAGGATTTTCAGCTTAAATATTTATGTCCATTGGGCTCAGGTGGGGTTGGAACTTCACTTGATGACTAAGCATCCTAAAGAAAGTGAAGGTTCTTTTTAAGATAAAACTGTTCTGCTGTAGGCAGTACAGTGAGTTTAGTCTGCAGAAGACACAAGTCTGCAGCGAAAGTGAGGTGGAGAAAAGCACACAGACTCTCTCTCTCTCTCTCTCTCTCTCTCTCTCTCTCTCTAACACACACACACACATACACACCCACACACACACATAAATACATGTGCACAAATGTCCCCACACGCATATATAATTTAAACCTGCAGGCAACATTGTATCCTCCACTCAAAAAAGACTGTCATTTAATCTCCAGATGCCCCTCTGCCTTCTCCTCAATTTTGGTCACATCCTTGAAGTTCACGCTGCTGTTAGCCATTCTCCCTTCTTAGTCCATTCCTGTCTTCATCTGGTTGGTACCAACAAATTCACTCATTTTTGCAGATACGAATCAATGACGTCAGTGAATCCATCTTCGCAGAGTGGCATGCTTCAGTGACGGGCAGTTTGATGACCTGCCTCCATTCCCCAGACCTCTTTCAACAGATGTGTCACATCTGGTCACAAGTCAGCCAGTACTGCTGACGGAGCTGACCTGCAACCTTGGCAGCATCAGTCCTCACAATTGTTGCTCCACCCGCATCACAGGCTGTGGCTGGCTGCCCTGGGGAACAGGAGCCCAGGTCTTTAACCCAAGGCGGGACAAGGTCTGAGTGTGATTTAGCATCCTGTTCCCCAGGTAGCTGCTGGAGACCGCACAGACTTTCCTTCTTTTCCTTCCTCATCCAGTCCAACTGTTACGCTGCTTTCTCTTGGGGGCACTTCCGAATAAGCCTCTTTCGCTCAGGCCCTGGGCTCTGAGGCTGCTTCTGGGACCTGCCCAGAGCACCAAGTGTCAGTCTGAGTCATGGCCACAGGAGACCTAACTTAAGGCACAAAGGCGCCTGTGGCCAAGCAGCCAATATGGAGGCTGCAAGGTGACGTGGCTGGCGCCTTGCCCGACACTGAGGAGCAGCGGGGAGACCAGGCTGGGTAGATCCAAGGACATGTCCTCCCAGCAGTAAAGGGAGTGGACCCAGGTCAGCCATGCGGACCTGTCCTCCCTCACCTGGGCCTTCCTAGTAGCTTCAGAATGTTCGAGCTAGGTACCTGTGAGACTGTGAGCTCATCCTTACATTGCAGGACATCTCGGCAGAGGACCACTGTCTGTGTACTGCTGTATACAAAGGTGTAGGTAGGAAAGGAACGACCCCATCCAGCAGGTTTGTCCCGGTCCACTGGAGACTCACCTGAAAATCTCCTCTGTTACACAATGGCAATCCCGTAGGGCTAAGGCAGGTGTAGGAGACCTGTCCGACATGACAGGGAAGTCTCTAAAGGCAGGAATGCCTTAGAATGGCTCTGATTGTATGAGGGGGATGTAAGGGGCTGATACTCAGCTTTATGGGATGCATACGTAAGGAGAAATGATCAATTGTGATTTTCAGTACTTTTTCTGCTGCATTGTACCTGAGAGTGCATTCCCTAGATCTGACCCTTTAGGGGTTTACGTTTTTGATTCTCTACTCCACTTGGGTTTGATCATTCTTGAGACTGTGAGTATGGCATGCCCATCTGTGGTCGCAGCCTCTCAAGGTTGCACCCTGCCTTTGTGGGCAGTGCCGCATCTTTGGGCCTCTTGCCTGTTGGCTTCCCATCCTTGGTAATGACAGGTCAGAAATACTTTTTCACATTAATGAGGGATGTTTACTTAAAGTTGTCTCTCCTTCTTTTTAGAACAATCTTCCAGTTGCGATGAATTACTTAGGACCATATGTCCCCCACAATACAATTCTCTTCCAGTCATAATGTGTGTAGTTGGCTTAAAAAGGGGGTGCATGGTGCTGGGCCGAGCAGTGATAGGGGCAGGATGTGGGGGAGCATGCAGTGGATGTCAGTGTAGGATGACATCAGTTCCCACTCAAGTGAGGAGCCAACATGCCCGAAGCCAAGCTTATCCTTGTCTTCCCTGATGTTTCTCCTGCTGCAGACGTTTGGGCACCAGCTACTGTAGCCGGCAGCCAGCGAGCAGGGCATCCTCTTGCCTGTGCGCCTGGGGCCCATGTCTGCCTGACAGACTGATGCTTGGCTGTCATGAGCAATGGCTTTTTGAGTGGCAGATCACGCTTCCATCTCAGATCTCACAGAAGGTCTTGCAAAGAGACGGACGTCTCTGACTGGGTCAGGGGCAGACGGACACATGGGACATGTCATGACTGTGGTTTTACAGATGAAGAGCCCTGAATTGCTAGGATGGAGTCAGAACTGGAAGAAGGAAGCAAACTCAAGAGGATCTGGTGGCTGTGTTTTAGGAAAAACAAAGTCCCGGGTGAAGGGAGTTGGGTTGCGTGGAGGCGAGGTCTGGGCTTGTAGTTACACAGAAGCCTTCAGCTCAGCTCCCCCTCTCAGTGTATCCACACTTGCTCCTCTCCAACCCCCCCACCAAGAGCATGGTGCTCATGTAGGCTGGGGTGCTCACACATACTCGGCTGCGTGCCGGGTCCACATGCCTTGCTTTTGCATGCGTGCGGCACTCATGGCGTGATGTTCTGCATGTGGACTTTACCTGAGCAGGCCTAACTTCCACTGAGGCGTGACCCTCTGCAGAGTGAGGGTAAGCAGTGACTTGGAGGCTATGTTTCTAGATGAGCGTGATGCGAAGGCATACATCTATTGACTCTGCTTTGCCGAGATAGTCCCGACAGAAGCCCACTGTGCCAGAACAATCCTGCTAATTTTGGTATCAAGTTTTTATGATAATTTACGCTCACTCTGCTGACTGCACGCTAAGACTCGCGTTCCTCAGAGGCGCCCCTTCCACTCATGCAGGTGGAGGGCACATGGCTGAGTCCTACAGTCCACCTGTTCACCTTCCTTCTTGCCCTGACAGGTAACAAACACAGAAAGAACAACTCTCAGAAGGTATTAACAGTTTTGCTATGATCATTCTCAGACCAAAGTGGGCTTCTATTGTTCCTGGTCCATCGCTTGGGTCATTAAGCTGATAGATTTGTGATTTCTTCCTGGGCACGTGACATGATGAATGAGACTGCATGTGCTGGGTGAGACTGGACGTGCTGGGGAGATCGGAGCCCGTGTGGCCTTGGCCATGCTCTGCAGGGAAACGCGGTGCAGTCTTGGCCGTGCTCTGCAGGGAAACGCAGTGCAGCCTTGGCCATACTCTGCAGTGGGGAACGTGGTGCAGTCTTGGCTGTGCTCTGCAGTGGGGAACGTGGTGCAGTCTTGGCTGTGCTCTGCAGTGGGGAACATGGTGCAGTCTTGGCCTTACTTGGGGTAGCAGGAGTAATGTGCAGTATGAATTCAAGGAAATTCTCAGCTCCAGAGTTCTGATATCCTCTGAAACATTTGCTCCCCAAATTCGGGCTTGATAAATGGTTCTGGGAAAGGGAATTCTGCCACGCCTCCAAACTGCATCTTGGTGGCGGGTGGGCCAGTTCCATGAATAGGAGCAGCGAGCGAACCTCATGCAGGTTCACAACTCTGCTCCAAGCAGGTGAGGGAGCTCGGGAAATACGCTGAGGCACACAGACTGCCTCATTGTGCATCATGCATCACGTGCTACATGTTAGGTCAATGTGTCCAGCACCGACGAACTACTATTTCCAGACTTTCTCCATGTTTAGATGTGTTTGCTCTTCGATTTAATTTGGCTCGTCGGGTTGCTTCTCTCTTATTACCTAGCTGATCTTAGCTCACCAGAGATGGGGACGTTCTGAAGCCCTAGTGAGGAGACTAAGGGAAGGGCAAGAATGTCCATCAGAAACTTCAAACCCTGGGGAGCTGTCTCAGCTCCCGTGCGCCAGCGATGATGATGGTAAAGATGATGGTGTGGAGAAGATGGCTGTGGTATGGGTGCTGCAGGGGCCTCCCAAGTCCTCTGCACATGTCAGGTTCCTTTGTTTTCACGACGCGAATGGCAAGTTTATTGAGTCTCTACTTGTAATAACTCACCTGAAACTCACAAAGGCTGAAGCAGGACATGGTGTTCCTATCCTCCTGCCGTGTCTGTGCCCCGAGCTTAGCGGGTGGCGCAGCTGGTCCACGGTCACCGCACAGCACAAGTCCAGCCCTCAGACACTCCAGCCCATGCGCTCTCTTCTCTGTTGCCTTCTGTTATTTAGCTTCCCAGTTACATTTGATTTCCACTTGGCTTCAGATTTGAAGAGAAGTTTCAGGAAAGAAAATTAAACCTGCAGATCTTCGCTTTGTGTGCCCACGTGATCGCTTGGCCACGCCTGTTCTCCCATTCTTTGGCATGAGATGTGTCTCCACCATGAATATTGGAATGTGTGTCCTAAAAATAAGGGGCTCACTTGCATAGCTATGGTAATATAAAACAGGGAATTAATATCATTGCAATAATTTATGTAACAGGCAAACTTTATTGGGATTTTATGTATTGTTCCAATAATATCTTTTATAGTCACAGAAGACACTGGAGTGCACATTGCATTCATCCCTCACTCTGTTTTTGGCTCTCTAATTTGGAACAGCCCCATAGTCATTTTGCTTCATGACATTTACTTAAAAATATGGGCCAATTACTTTGTAGAGCATTTCTTATTTCGGGTTCATTTGAGCTTTGTCATAAATAGGTTTGAGCCCTCCATCTTGGGTGGGAGAGATGGTATTGTGTTCTCTTGTATCACACCAGAGGTCATGTGACCTGCATGTTCCTCTCTCTGCCAATGTCAGCTTGGGGCGCTCAGTTAAGGTGCCACTTCCAAGGATCCCAGCGTAAAGTCTTTTTGTTTTCTTTAGTCACTACCTTATCAGGAGACACTGGGCACCCATACAAGCATCTTGGTGCTCCACAAACTCCACATCACTAGGAGTCTCTATGATATCTCTCACCTCAATCAACTGATGACGGTAATTCCCAAATATCAATGTTCTAATCCCAACATTACTTCTATATACATTAGTTGGTCATTCTACTCTCTCTCTCCCCCCTTTCTCTCTCTACATAGATAGATAGACAGATGATAGATAGATAGATAGATGATAGATAGATAGATGATAGATAGATAGATAGATGATAGATAGACAGATGATAGATAGATAGATACGTTTTCATCTTCCCTCTTTTTCTTTTCCTCCCCTCTTCTTATCTATGCCTTCTTTTCCCTCTTCTTTACTTCCTCTATCCTTCCTTTTTCTCCTTCAAAGCAACAGACAACTCATACAATCCATTGTGTGAACGATGCTGGTCTGTTGCTCAGTTATCTTGGATTCAGATGAGGTTTTCTGACTTGATCTCCCTTGGAAGACCCATGACACAGTGACATTGTTGTAGGAGGTGGGCTGGGGCTCAGGAGGAGTGTCGGTGAGGAGGAGGAGTGTCAGTGAGGAGGAGGAGTATCAGTGAGGAGGAGGAGGAGTGTCACTGAGAAGGAGGAGCGTCGGTGAGGAGGAGGAGTGTCACTGAGGAGGAGGAGGAGTGTCACTGAGGAGGAGCGTTGGTGAGGAGGAGGAGTGTCACTGAGGAGGAGGAGGAGCGTCACTGAGGAGAAGGAGCATCACTGAGGAGGAGCGTCACTGAGGAGGAGGAGGAGCGTCACTGAGGAGGAGGAGTGTCACTGAGGAGGAGCATCACTGAGGAGGAGGAGGAGCGTCACTGAGGAGGAGGAGTGTCACTGAGGAGGAGCATCACTGAGGAGGAGGAGGAGCGTCACTGAGGAGGAGGAGGAGCGTCACTGAGGAGGAGGAGTGTCACTGAGGAGGAGGAGTGTCACTGAGGAGGAGCATCACTGAGGAGGAGGAGGAGGAGCATCACTGAGGAGGAGGAGTGTCACTGAGGAGGAGGAGGAGCGTCACTGAGGAGGAGGAGCATCACTGAGGAGGAGGAGGAGCGTCGGTGAGGAGGAGGAGGAGCGTTACTGAGGGGGAGGAGGAGTGTCACTGAGAAGGAGGAGCGTCAGTGAGGAGGAGGAGGAGCATCATTGAGGAGGAGGAGGAGTGTCACTGAGGAGGAGGAGCGTCACTGAGGAGGAGGAGGAGTGTCACTGAGGAGGAGTGTTGGTGAGGAGGAGGAGTGTCACTGAGGAGGAGGAGGAGTGTCACTGAGGAGGAGGAGCGTCAGTGAGGAGGAGGAGGAGCGTCAGTGAGGAGGAGGAGGAGTGTCACTGAGGAGGAGGAGTGTCACTGAGGAGGAGGAGTGTCACTGAGGAGGAGGAGGAGGAGCGTTACTGAGGAGGAGGAGTGTCACTGAGGAGGAGGAGTGTCACTGAGGAGGAGGAGGAGCGTCACTGAGGAGGAGGAGCATCACTGAGGAGGAGGAGGAGCGTCGGTGAGGAGGAGGAGGAGCATTACTGAGGGGGAGGAGGAGTGTCACTGAGGAGGAGGAGGAGTGTCACTGAGAAGGAGGAGCGTCGGTGAGGAGGAGGAGGAGCGTCGGCGAGGAGGAGTGTCGGTGAGGAGGAGGACCGTCGGCGAGGAGGAGGAGGAGCATCAGTGAGGGCTTATCCCTTGCACAGGGCCCGGCCCTTCATGTCTGTCCTGATGCAATTGCTCTACACCACACCATCCTCCCTACTCACCGTGAGGACCCACTTTCATCAGCATACCCCAGAACCCCTTGCCAGAAGAGTACCCTAAACTCTACTCACATAGAGGTGGGATTGAATTTAAATGCTACACTCATAGAGGTGGGGGTGAGGCCAGACATTAATGCTTCTCTTCTGGAAATGCCAGGAGTTTGACACTTTTCCTGTGTTTCAGAATTGTCTTGAAAGGACCATGGTGGAACTGTGATAGCTGCAGAGATATTAAAAAGACAATTGTTTATTAAAGTCAATATATACTGATGTGTTTTATATGTTTAATATTGTCATATTTTCAATAATAAGACATTAGGCTTAAGCAAGATTTGACTATAAACAATAGTGTTATCTTAAGTGACAGATATTAAGGAAACAATGTGTGTTTCTAAGACGATCTCTTAAGGGAAACTTACTCTTCGGCCATCTTCATTGGACTCCCAGCGTGACCAGGAGAGCGGCTGTAGCACGATCTTGGATCGACCACACCTTCGTAAACTGTGGTATCCTGAGCCACATCTGTGTCCAAAACATCTGTGCTCTGTGGGAGACGCAGCAGTCCTCAGGCCTTGCCTTCCTCTGAGGTGCTCTTGACACGCTCCTCCGTCTTCCTCCATCCCCCACGGTGCTCATTCAGCTCCATACTCAGTCCTTCTCCACTCTGCTGGCTGCTCACTCAGCTCAGTCCTCGTCTATCCTCCAAGGTGCTCACTCAGCTCAGTCCTCGTCTATCCTCCAAGGTGCTCTCTCAGCTCAGTCCTCGTCTATCCCCCACGGTGCTCTCTCAGCTCAGTCCTCGTCTATCCTCCAAGGTGCTCTCTCAGCTCAGTCCTCGTCTATCCCCCACGGTGCTCACTCAGCTCAGTCCTCGTCTATCCTCCAAGGTGCTCACTCAGCTCAGTCCTCGTCTATCCTCCACGGTGCTCACTCAGCTCAGTCCTCGTCTGTCCCCCACGGTGCTCTCTCAGCTCAGTCCTCAGTCCGTCTCCATTCTGCTGGCTGCTCACTCAGCTCAGTCCTCAGTCCTTCTCCGTCTTTCATGGCGCCCACTCAGCTCAGCCCTTAGGCCTTGCCCACCCTGCTCTGGCGCCCACTCAGCCTCTTATTTAACCAGCCTGACCCAATGGTGCTGTCACCTCGACTTCTGAAACCGAGTAGAAGAAGAGGCAAGCAGGTGTGTGTTACACTCAGTCTTGTTTCTGAAAATATCTCACTCTAGCTCTGCCATGTTCTTTTGTGGATTTTTAATTCTCTTCTAAAGCAATTTTAATAAACAAGCAACCCACAGATGAGAAATAAAAACTCATATAAGAAGTGATTAAGCATAATGGGACATTATTCATCTTCACAAGTATCCTGAATTCCCATAGCAAATTACCAAAATGTACAGTTTTAAGTAGGGAAGCAGATATGAAGTGAGCAAGGAGTTTGTACGGGGACGACAAAGTCATGCATATGCATGACAGTCCTCGCAGCTTTGCTCAGCGCAAGGGACATTTGTGTGGTATGCACTTAAATTCTGCAGAAATCCAGCTCAGAGCCAGATGCTGCCTGATGAGGATGATTTAGACTGAGGAGTTTGCTGGGACAATGTCCTAGGTGTTCTGACCAGTCTCTGTCGTGGAGAGTCTGAGATAGCTCTTCTCAGATGAGTCCTCAACCTTCCAAGGAACCCTGAAACAAAGACCAGGGGAGGCAGGTGCAGATTCTGTTCAGATGTGGTGCTTGTAATGCAAGTTACTTTCCTATTCATTCAGAAATCCATCCAGCAGTAAGAGGCCTGTTCAGCAGTCACATCAAAGTCAATAACAGAGCAAGCAAAGCTTGAAGGATTGCATGCGCTCACACTCAGCACCTATCCACAGCACCTTCTGCATGCGCCTGCACCCAAAAGGTCTCTTTCCAGTTGTTAGTGCCCCTCACCATAACCACCAAGTACAAGGGGATCATCATGCATTTCCACAGCTCCTAATATCATTTGATACAGGTGCCATCTACATAACTGAAGGTATCATTTTGAAGATTTTTGTGCAGTAGTCATTGTGTGAAAATACTTTATTCATTTGTTGATGGATATTTAGCTATTTTTTGGGTTCGGTCATTATAAATAAAGCTACTGGATTCATTATTTACATACATCTTTCATTGGCCATAAAGATTCATTTTTCTTTACCAAATATCTGGGAGGGGAACTTCTATGTCAAAGGGTAAGTAAATTTGACGGTGAATACCACTAAACAGATGACCTGCTCACTGGACTCATTGTGTTAGGGCAGAATCACAGTATGTGTGTGAGAGGCCCGTCTCAGTAACGCCTGCTCATGCGCAGTACTCACAGGCCTGCTGGTGATCATGTGTGGTACACATGGGCCTGATGGTGATGACCATTTTCTTTGGTAACTTTTGACTTTGGATGTTCATGTGGTCTTTGACTCTCTAGTTTCATCCTCAGATTCAGTAGTATCTTCTGCTGGCCTCATATCTGGTTTGGGCCAACTCTGGTGGATTTTTCCCAATTCACTCTAGTGTATTTTTCTTGTATAACACATAGTTTTATTTTTATTTCTTTATAGGTATCAGTCACTTTTAATAATTTGATAGGGTTCTTAAACAAATCATAAAGTATTGCACATTATATATAATTACATTATATATATATATATATGGACAATACATATACACAGACATAGGTCAGGGTCCAAACTCCCAGTCAAGGGTGATATTGGGTATAACATTAACACTTTGGTGAACCTGTCCAAGTAGAAAATAATATTAATAATATTTTGTTTAATGATTTTGTAAGATTCAAATTGTATGATGTATATAAAAGGTCGGTGGAAGTGTGAAGGACAACTGACATTGGAGGTTGGGGGGGTCCATTCAGGGATGGGGTGGGAAGGGTACAGCAAGATCCTGAGTCTGCAGGTGTGCTGATGTCACCTGCTCTGGTGGGGGAGTGGTAGTTACCCACTCTTTAAGCCTACGGGCTTCTTTCCCACTTTTCGTCCTAATTGCTCCATCATAAAGAGATAAAATCTCACCTGCTCACAAGTCATATGCGATGGGGGAAACATTACTTTAAGTGCATAGTCTAGGCGAGCAGAACCTGGCTTGGGAGACTTGCTAAAAGAACAAGGTGGGAGCGGAGCCCTCCAGTTACACAGACAGGCAAGCAGCCACCCAGCAGGGGAGACCTCCTAGAGGGGAGAGGAAGGGAGGCACTGGAGAGAACACTGGGCTGGAGATGGGCAAACACATCTGCATTTCAGCAGCCATGGAACTGACAGGCTGCAGTGGATGCTGACCCCTCTCTGAATCTCAGGAATGGATGCAGCCTTCTTGTTCTTTCTTTGATGACTGATTTATTTTTTGTTATTTATTTTTCTTTTACAAGTATGTGGAGTATTAACCCCTGCTTCTCTCCATCCTCCCTCCTTCCCATCTCCCTCTCTTCCCCTCCTCAATCCCGTCTGCTCCCTCCCAGCCTTCTCCCTGGCCATGTCTATGGACCCCAAGATTCCCTCTGGTTTGTCTACTCTTGTGGGGTTCAGGCTTCTGTGGCACACCAAGTTGCCTCTCTTAGGTCACCCCACTGATAGGAGAACTTTACTTATGCAACTTTAGTCCCTGAGGTTTCCACTCTATGCTCTTATCTCTCTTGAGTTCCTCGATAGTCTATGGGGCATGTTGGGGTATCAGTCATCACACAGGTCTGACAAGGACAGTGTCACTGCAGGGAGTCCCTGGATGCAGCAGTCCTGTCTTGAATGGAATGTATTGTCCAATGGTGGACCTTCCCATCTTTAGGCTCTTATAATCTCACTGCCCCCTCCTCTGTGAGATTCTCAGAGCCTTAGGATGGTCCGCTGCATTATGGCTAGCTATCGTGGTCCACTTCACTGCTCTTCTCCTGAGCTGCATCTTGTCAGGGTGTTGAGATCCTCTACCTCTGTTGTAGAAGAAGACTTTTAGGCTGAGTGTTAAGTGTTCTTCAAATCTATAGATATAATAGTAGCTATTTATAGAGCAGTTTTGGTGTACTGTTTTTTAAATCTATAGGTTCATTAGCTGTTTTTCCCTACTAATCTATTTTCTTCCTTTTTTAAGGTCTTGTTCTAGTTAACAGTAACAGGAATATGTTCCATTCTGACAGGTGGGTTTTGAGTTCAATCAGAAAGCTGTTGGTTGGCTCCTTGATACTCATACTGCTACTACACTGGTGGTCATCTGCTGGTATGGTGATTTTTATTGCAACTTGCAGATCTCATGAGTTGATGAAGCCTATGATTATTTCTCTCCCAGTAGCTTTTACAGTATTCCTTGGTACTATTCAAGCTAGCCAGCAAGGAGGATGTCCTCAGACAAGTTCCATTTGATGTATTTTGCCCATGTTCTGTGGTCCATTTGTGTCGCATTTTTAGTAAAAGGGTCTTATTAAATAGCAAAAGCCTATATTGTTTGGAGCCTTTGAAACCTCTCTGATCAACATTTTATCAGGAAATGTCACATTATGGTATTTCTAATGTATTTCTAATTGTCACTGGGTACTAAGTGGGTCGGTTCCGGGATTTTTTTTTTTTGCCTGTTTTCCACACTCTGTGCTCCTTACAAGGGGCTGCTCATTAGTTTTTTGTTCTTAACTCTGCCTGCAGACATGTGTCCTGTCCTGCGGACTGTGTGTCCTGCAGACTCTGTGTCCTGCAGACTGTGTATCCTGCAGACTGTGTGTCCTGAAGACTCTGTCTTCTGCAGATTGTGCCTGCAGACTGTGTGTCCTGCGGACTGTGTGTCCTGCGGACTGTGTGTCCTGCGGACTGTGTGTCCTGCGGACTGTGTGTCCTGCGGACTGTGTGTCCTACACATGCAGACTCAATGTCTTATGCCTGAAGATTTGGTATCCTGATGATGTTTCTCTGCTCTCTGTTAAAATTTATTGGGGAAGAATTGGAAAGCCACCTGTCCTACGACTCAGTTACGGGTGGGGTCTCCACCGTGAAGAGAATAAAGCAAAAGCTGCAGAATTCCAGCATCCGTCAAAAGGATTTGTTAGGGGAACAGAAGAAGAACATTCTGGTAGCCTGTCAGGATCACAGCTGTGCGCTCCTTCTTGTGTCGTCCTTTGGCATGAGGAGGGAGATCTCTGTGAAGAAGCCAAGGCTTCAGCCATAACCTCACGGCCCCCTGCACCTGTGTGGTTGCTGAAGTCAGCCATGTCCCTGACCTGTCCCTCTGGGTTATGCCCCCAACTGCTTCCTACAGCTTCCAGAATCCTCCACATTGTCTGTCTGGTTTGAAACCTATTTATTCTGTAAACAGACCCATTGACTCTATAACTATTCTGTCACTCCTGCACAAGTGTTCCGAGTGGGCACACCTGCTCTCTGGACCACATGTCACATCACTTGGAAGCTTGCTGGAGTGCAAAGTCTGGGCCCTATGTAGGCACACTGGCCCAGGATGGACACTTTGACAAGATCCCTAGGTAGTCTGTGTGCCCATCAGAGCTCCGGAGGCACTGGATTCATGCATCAGGACACTTATCCCCAGTAATTGAACCCCTGCTGATGCTACCGCGCTTCCCTGTCATTTAAGTGGTTCTTTTCACTGGGTGTTTAGTGCTGTGTTCAGATCCCTCAGTCTGCTCAGAATTGCTGTGGAGACCAGCATTCCATACTTATTCTTTCAATGTTTGCCCATAAGTCAAATTTTCCATCCTCTTAACGAAGCCAGCGACTCTCACTGAACCTGCAGCAATTTGTCAAAATCTTTTTGCCTCTAAGATGCTGAAACCTGAGTGTAGTGAGAAGACACAAGTGTTGTTTGCAGGACGTAAAATTCCTTTGAGAAATACCACCAAAGCTAGTGGTGAAACTAGGATAATAATGGTCAAACGAGGCCACAGGGAAAAAGCCAGGTTCCATCCACAACTTGTACTTGACCACCACCACCATACACTACAAGTTGAAAGGTAATCCTCAACCATTTACGTGTACACATGGCACTAGGTATTGTGCTAGGCAGAAGGGCAAGGCGAGACTCCATTCTGTGAAAGATATTCCATTACACTGGAGAGAGAGTTTGCAAAGAAGTAAGCACTGGAAAGCTGTACAGAAGCTTACATCATTGAGTGAAATGGTAGCAGAAGCCCAGGAGAGAAGGAAGAATTATTGCGGAGCAGGACACTGGCACAAGACGGGCTCACAACTAAGACCTAGACTAAGAGAGAAATAGGAAGACCTGAAGTCTGATCAGATGAGAACACAGCTGTCTGTGTTTCCGTATAAGGCATTGGTGATGCTTGCGATGCAGAGAATCAAAATCTGGTGTAGATTCCTCTAAGCTGCACTTCCTCTTACACTGAACCAGGGATGCTGAGGGAAGGCAGGGTTCTTGTAGGCGTTCTCCTCCCCCAGCTCAGCTGCAGGAGCACAGCAGAGGGACAGAAGCAGATCCCAACACGTTTTCTAGACGACCTGAACAGGCCTCAGGCAGCCTAAGTGGTTCCGTCCATTGGGCAGGGACAGGTCATGTGAAGCAGGGTGTCCTTCTCTGTGCCGGGGAGGGGGGGTTTCACAAGGGTTCTCATGGGAGTCAGAGACCTTAGTGTTAGACTTTCATCTCATTGATCGCTATCTGGAAGATTCTAATAGTACTTGACTAAAATATTTGTAGATCACAGACACCACTCAGAGTGAGCAGGGCTTTTGTTACATTTGTGTCTGAGCTGCTGGTGTCCACGGGGCTGTGCAGGGTATCCGTGGGGCTGTGCAGGGTATCCACGGGGCTATGCAGGGTATCCATGGGATTGTGTAGGGTATCCATGGGGCTGTGCAGGGCATCCGTGGGGCTGTGCAGGGTATCCACGGGGCTGTGCAGGGCATCCGTGAGGTTGTGCAGGGCATCCATGGGATTGTGCAGGGTATCCGTGGGGCTGTGCAGGGTATCCGTGGGGCTGTGCAGGGTATCCGTGGGGCTGTGCAGGGTATCCGTGGAGCTGTCCCAGGCTTCCTGCTGCTTGTTCAGTTCAGCCAGTGCAGACCAACCACAATACTCTGATTTGGCAGACAGAATATCTTTACCTACAGTGGGCGCATTGCTGATCTCTGTATGTGCAGGATTTTTTTCTCCGGTGTGAGCACTTCTGCTCAGAGCATGTTCAGTGTAAAGGATATCGTAATGCTCCAGGACAAGATGGAGGTCTGGGGGCTACAGTGATTTTCCAGGCTCTTCTGTCACCTCTGTTTTCACATATTGAGGTGGACTTGTTTTCAAGGCCACTGGCCGCATCGCTGCATATTCTAATTCCTGAAGCCTGCAGGACAGTAAATCAGACTAGTCTTCCAGTGGCATGTCAAGGTTTGTTTTATTGCAGCAAGGAAGCTGTTTGGGTCTCAGTAGGAAAACTTGTCCCCTGGCCCAGATAGGCCAACCATCTGCTGAGCCCCTCACAACCTTCTTTTTAACCTTGTTTTATTGTTATTGCCCTCAGGAGGCCACTAAGCAGGAGTTTGAGTGAGAAAGACTAGAAGTGACACTGCTATCATTATTCAACACATTTAGGCAGTTTAGTATCTGGGAATTCATTCTCCTCACTCCCCAATATGAGATAATATTAACACATTAAATATGTAATGTGAGGCTGCATTTATTAATGTAGCATCCAGATTGTCTACAAATTTTGCTTCTATTATGAAATGGAACATGGAGGTGGGGGTTACCTCCAGGCTTCTCCAGGGGGGACATGACTGCTCAAAGGATAGGTACACGCCATGCCTAGGAGAGCTTTGTTCAGTGAAAAGAATGGAAATTTGTAATCGTCTTCTGGGACTTGAAGCCTTTAGGAAAAAGATCATGTCGTGTCAGTAACCCTGCAGAAGGTCAATGAAACACGACTCCAACTTTCTAACCAGTTTGCACTCTGGCAGACTATTCAAGGCATTTTATGTCTCCGTGAAACATCTTAGAAAAGGTTAGTTTCTAAGGATAGGAGACCTCTGTACTCTGTGTGAGCTGTGAGAATGTGAGTAAGCCGGACACACAGGCTTCTGCAATGGTCTACGATCCACAGACTAGCCAAGCCTACTAATCCTCTTCAACCAGAAACACACTTGAACCTACAGTGCTCTCTTGTTTCAGTTGTCGTTTGCCTGTCTCTACAGACTCGCTCTCTACTCTTACCTCATTTTACACATTCTGCAGTGACATCTTTCACAGTTCAAGAACATTGTTTGTAGCTATAATTGCACTGAACATGTTTGGTTGTCTCCCAAATATCCATTGCTGTCTTCCTAGCAGAGACGGATTTCGCTTGGGTCTTCCCCCTTATTAGACTGCTAGCTAGGAGAAACTGTCCTGCTCTAGTTTCAAAGGCGGACTCTGATCCATAAACCAATACAGTGACCACCAATTGGCCTGCGGCCTGGGGATGTACGTAAGACTGTTTCTATTCTCTGAGCTTGGAGGCCTTTGAGAAGATTCTTGCTCTTTAAGACCGCAAGGAGATGGGAATCACAGGAGCCCACCTGGAGCTCACCTGGAGCCCAGTGTCAACAATCCTGAAGGCTCTTGTCTCACAGCTTCTATCAAGTTTCTATTCTTTGGCTTAGATTTCTACTGTTTGCCTTGAAAATGTCCTCACTAAGCTGGAGGAGATGACTATCAGGGTTGCCATTCCTACCTATTGTGTTATTTTACCTTAACTTTACACTGCCTCTAGACTGACAGGAAAGTTGGTAAAAACAAGCATGTCTGTGCACCCTTTGGTAGCCTACCCCAGTGTCTTCAGCTCATGTAACCATAAGGCAATGGGACAGCCTAGGAAAGGGACTTTGCTAGGACAGAACGACTTTGCTAGCAACATTTCTGTACTGCATCACCATCTCTTTCCACTCCAGGGCCCTGTGAGATGGTTCACATTGCATCTTGCTCTACTTTTGCCTTCATAACCACTAGTTGCATCAGTCTTTTGTCCTTTGCCTTTGTGCATTGGGTCAGCACCAATCACTGTACCTTTAATGGTTCTTGGTTTCAACCCTCCTGAGCTCTGGTTTCTCAAACTGATATGTGTCCCCATTTGGGTGCGTTTATGAATTCAAGCTATTCAGTGTTCTTTTATTCTTTGCTTAGAAGCATGCTCTGGAAATTCCTTCCTGCTCACAACATGCTAAGCAGTGTGAGCGTTGACACAGGAGCATTCTTTGGTGGTTTGAACACAAGGGAGGTGTCTTCCTTCTTTTATTTCTTGTATTTTCCAAAGGTTATTTTGAATTTTTTCAGGATTTTGTCGGACTAAAAGTCCAACCTTGCTTTGAACTCCCAGAAGTAACTGCAACTCCGGTGAGGGACACAAAAGCAAAAAGACACCCCCCCCCCCAAGAAGGGGCATGCTGGGCCACACACTCTTTATGAAGCACCAGAGAAAGTGTAGTTGCAAAGAAAAGAGGTTTGAGATTTTAATCAAGGGATCGTGTCTGATTCTGGCAGAGTCCTGAGGGGCCACCCAGCATAGCGTGGTGAGACAGAAGCTGGATGTGTGTGTGACCTGCTGGCCCTATCATTCCCTTTGTGATGTCCTGAGGATCCAATCTCGGGCTCCATCCTAACGTGCCATCTACTTCTGCTCACCTCTCAAAGGCCCACCTCTAAATACAAGCCAGTTCAAGTTCCTAATCTTAAAGCGTCAGCAGGGGCAAAACATTTCAGAACATGAAGCTTGAGAGACCCTCAGTTTACACCCAGAACATAGCAGAGCACATCATAGCATGGGAAATAGGGATTGTTGAACCTCTTCTGGAAGTTATGGTTAAAAGCTTATAACTCGCTGTTTTAATCAACAAGAATATGTCTATGTTGCTTGGGGAAGAAAGCTGAGTGCAACAAGAGAAAGGTGACTTTAGTTTACTCTGAGCAGCAGCAGCAGCAGCAGCAGCAGTAGTAGCAGCAGCAGCAGGTGTGCATATAAAACTTCTCTGGAGTCATCAGACATTTTCACAGAAGATGTTCAGCATATGAAGTTTTCTCCTATAAACTCCCCAGTATTTCACAAATTTAGCTGTCATAGTTTCTTTAATGAGTATTTATTATAAGAATCATCACTCAGCTATTGAAATAAATGGGAAATTAACATTATTATAGTTTGCAGACAGCAAGGTAATAGTGAAATATACTTTCAATGATGTCGAATTAATTGGCTAAACATGAACAAGACGTTTTCCTACAAACAGTTGCCATTCTCTGAAGCACTAAAAACACTTTAGTTTTAAAATATTACAATTTGTCTTGAAACAGCTAAAATGCATGAAACTTAATCTGCAATCTTTGCTGCCAGCAAGGCTTTGTTGGGCAGCTCCCATTGATTAAATGTAGCGGTAGAGTTAGAGTATTTAATCAATCATAAAGCCACGCCAATGTATTATGTCACTCCAAAGCTTGAGTGATTAGTGCAGATTCACTGTAAGCCAAAATGCAAAGTCCAGAACAATGACAAAAGTGTGGAGGGAAAAGAAGGCGCCTTTGTGCCTTTAGGTCTTTGTCTTCTTCAATATGGACATGCAGCTTTGTATGCATCATGAAGCCAGTGCAGCTCTGTATGCATCACATGACCAGTGCAGCTCTATATGCATCATGAAGCCAGTGCAGCTTTGTATGCACCACACGGCCAATGCAGCTTTATATGCATCACGAGGCCAGTGCAGCCTTGTATGCATCATGGGACCAATGCAGCTTTGTATGCATCACGGGGCCAATGCAGCTTTGTATGCAGCACACGTCTAGTGCAGCTTTTTATGCATCATGAAGCCAGTGCAGTTTTGTATGCATCACATGGCCAGTGCAGCTTTGCATGCATCATGAAGTTGGTGCAGTTTTGTATGCATCACATGGCCAGTGCAGCTTTGTATGCATCAGGAGGCCAGTGCAGCTTTGTATGCATTACACAGCCAGTGCAGCTTTGTATGCATCATGGGGTCAGTGTAGCTTTGTATGCATCACTGAGCCAGTGCAGCTTTCTATGCATCACGGGGCCAGTGCAGCTTTGTATGCATCACGAGGCCAGCGCAGCTGTGTATGCATCACGAGGCCAGTGCAGCTTTGTATGCATCACAGAGCCAGTGCAGCTTTGTATGCATCACGGGGCCAGTGCAGCTTTGTATGCATCACGGGGCCAGTGCAGCTTTATATGCATCACGGGGCCAGTGCAGCTTTGTATGCATCATGAGGCCAGTGCAGCTTTGTATGCATCATGGAACTAGTGCAGCTTTGTATGCATCATGAGGCCAGTGCAGCTTTGTATGCATCACACGGCCAATGCAGCTTTGTATGCATCATGAGGCCAGTGCAGCTTTGTATGCATCATGGGACTAGTGCAGCTTTGTATGCATCATGGGACTAGTGCAGCTTTGTATGCATCATGGGACTAGTGCAGCTTTGCATGCATCATGGGACTAGTGCAGCTTTGCATGCATCATGAGGCCAGTGCAGCTTTGTATGCATCACACGGCCAATGCAGCTTTGTATGCATCACATGGCCAATGCAGCTTTGTATGCATCATGGGACTAGTGCAGCTTTGTATGCATCATGGGACTAGTGCAGCTTTGTATGCATCATGGGACTAGTGCAGCTTTGTATGCATCACGGGGCCAGTGCAGCTTTGTATGCATCATGAGGCCAGTGCAGCTTTGTATGCATCATGGGACTAGTGCAGCTTTGTATGCAGCACGTGGCCATTGCAGCTACACGATCATCATTTGGGACATTGTGTTCACATAAATATAAGCAAACATGGTCAAATGTGAGACTTTGACATAGAAACAGCAATGGATTGAATAATAATGAATCTTCTTTTGATTTATTTGGTTCTCTGAAATGAAAATTCCCAGTATTGTTCATAACATAACTACAGAAAAGGAAAGCAACTATTGCCAGAGGAAAACAGAAACAAAGAGAAAGGAGAGAGGGAGAAAAGAGAAGGGGAAGAGCACAGCTTTCCACACAATGGAATGTCGGTTCACTGAAGGAGCACATGCATGGAATGGCCTGAGCCCAGGCAGCAGTGATTGTGTGGAAACTCATAATGAAAGAAGACAGACGGGCACTCTGCCTTCAAACACAGAGCAGAGGTCTTCTTGGTCCATCCAGAGGAAGAATGATAATGAATGCTGAACTACGCGGCATGTGAATCAGCATGCACTATCTGTAGTCATATAACACGCAATCTTCAGTTCATGATCGATGGATCTGTAAATGCCACACTGCTCAATTACTGTGCATATTCAATTAATTCATTTGTGATCTTTTAACATCTTAAAGTGAAAGGACTATAAAAGGCACGGGGGTGGGGAGGGTGGTCCTGACAATGCTGAATCCTAACCAGCACTTGACTCTAAGCTGTGACTGTGGGCACTGGCTGCAAGACAAGTTACCCCATCTCCTGCTGTGGGTGCTGCACTTGTCTGATTTCTCTCTGACTCCAGGAGGACACCCCTATCTCCAGCTTGTTCAGCGCATCTTTTAGCATTAGAGATGTGGAATGTTTTGATTCTTACTTATTAACCAGACTGTAATTTTTAATTCATTTTCACAGAAGCTGGTTTTGATAACACAGCGACAGTCAAACAATAGGCACCACTTGAACACTTTGCAAATTGGTTTGTCAGGTTTCATGTTCTGAGCTGCTTCTGGGATGCTGAATCGCCACTGTCTTTATGATACCGTGGTAAAAGAACTTACGCATGTATGCCATGGGATAGATCACTGTGAGGGTCGAGAGAAATTCCCAGGAGAACATGGTAAGCGGCAGCTAAGATCATCGGGGACAACTTCTAAGAAGAGATAGGATCAAATCCAGGTCCTCATGCTGGAATCGATCAACTGAAATGAATAGAAAATTGATTAAGACAATTCACAGTGGCACCTAAGCTGAAGAAGCTTCTCAAAGCTTCCTGTCGAGCAGCCAAGGGAGATAGGATTCTCCGCGTGAGCCGATCGCTGGGAAAGGTCAGGTCCCAGGATCAGAGCCTCAGAGCTGCGTGTTCCGAGAAAGTTCTAAGAGAATTTCACGATCTTCTCGTTACTGCCTTTCTATTCCTAGCATAGGCAGCCAGGCCGAGGCAAGTGGGGCCAGAGAGGGCGTAGGTTTCTAAGGTAATGACAGAGTCGCTATGGGGGGTACATCTGTTTCTAAGATAATGACAGAGTTGTCATGGGGGTGCATCGAGGACTTGAAGGAAGGGGGTGTCCGTGGGATGTGGAATGGAAGCATTCAGCAGGAGGTGGCCGACGGCTGGACAGGGCTCGGCATGTCTCCGTCCACCTCTGTGGTTGAAGAGGGTTCCTCTCTCAGAGTCCATCCATCCTCTATCTTCTCTTTTGAATTAGCAACTATGATTTTTTTTCCTGACACGTGGATGTTCCACGCAAGGACTGCCATTTCTGGATCCTTGGACTCAGGCACATCCCATGGTGTTTGACCAGTGGAACACGAGCATGTTCATGTGCTGAGTGTTTGTATCACGTCCTTGAAAAAGAGTGAGCATGTGCTCTTGCCTGCTGTGCTCTTGTCTCCACCTGGAGCATGGGCGTTCGGCCATCCTGGACCATGAGGAGGAAGGCTACCTCCTCATCCTGGCCATCCTGGACCATGAGGAGGAAAGCCACCTCCTTATCCTGGCCATCCTGGACCATGAAGAGGAAGGCCACGTCCTCATCCTGGACCATGAGGAGGAAGGCTATCCTCTTCATCCTGGACTATGAGGAGGAAGGCCACCTCCTCATCCTGGACCATGAGGAGGAAGGCTATCCTCTTCATCCTGGCCGTCTTGGACCATGAGGAGGAGGGTGGTATTCTTGGAAAGGTGAGCTCAAGTGGAAGGTGCTGGTTTCCCTCTCTCCCAGAGGTCTGAGAGTGACCATAAGGCTTATGGCAAGAGAAAAGCATTTAATCCCAGCCCCAAGCTTTTGGGTTCTTCTCATCTGTCATCATTGAAAGTAGTTCATAGATTGCCAAGCACTCACCTCAGCCTTTCTTTCTGCAAGTGTATTTGGTGTGTGTATGTGTATGTGTATGTGTGTGCATGTGTGTGTGGGCCAATGCGTGTACAAAGGTATGCATATACATGTATGCACATGGAGGTCAGGGTTTACTTCAGATGTCTTCCTCAGTTGCTGTCTACCTCACGTATGGAAGCAGGTTCTCGCCTGAGCCGATTCTGCTTGTCTGCTAGACAGTTTGCTCAAAGGATTCCCTGTTTGTCCGTCCTGAGTGCTGGGGCTACAGGCAGGTCTCTGTGGCCTCCCCACATTTTTGTGAGTTCTGGGGATCTGAACTCTGGTCGTCATGCTTGCACAGTAAGAGTTCTATCCTGAGTCATCTCCCAGCCCCACACCTACTGATCAGTCCAGAGAAGTTAGAAAGGTCTTGACACACATGCTTAGCACATGGCTCTATCACACTCAAAAGGCTTAGCATGTGGTTCTGTCACACTTGCCTGTGAATAATTGGTTTGTTTTGAGCTTCGGGCACATTTCACGTCATAAGCAGGGTGCTGTTGCACAGCTTCATCTGTATTTGTTGTACTCTCAGCATCTCATGTTGAGAGCAAGGTACCACGAATATATGGCTTTCTTCTCCTGAGTATTTCATGTCAGCTCCCGAAAGAATACACATGGTTAGATCATAATCCTTCTTTCATTAGGTCTTTTGAAATGGTTTGAAGTCCGAGGCCTGGCCCTCCTGTTCCAAGGTTATCTTGTCCACACTGAACCTTGCAGAGGCCATGAGAAGAGACGCAGTCATCAGCACGCAGCTGGTGTGGGGTCACCGTGTCAGCTAAGTCAGCACAAACAGCTGCACAGTGGCTTGCTCTCTGCTGGGACCCCAATTTCATCTCCATGACTTCATTAGCACCAAATAATTGACGAGTGACATTTTAAAAGACATGAATATTGGAGTCAGAGAAGGACAGGGCTGGGTGGTGTGCTGTGGGGGAGGGGTTTTCACAAGTCACTGGGTGGTAGCTCGTGCTTTCTCACTTTCTCTTCTGCCACCTGCTAAGTTCACAGTCATTTCTGATGGAGGTAAAGAATCCACAGTGTCGCAGAAGAGCTCATGAGGACCAGCAGCGTGAGGCTGCACAGAGCCTGGACTTCGCTGAAGAGACAAGTGATGTTAGTATATCCTAAAAGCATAGCCTTTGAATTAACCCAGAATGAGAGAAATCCAGACTGGCAGTCCCACATCATCCAACTGTCAGAAGCTACAGCAGCAGCCATGGAGTGCAATATTAGCAACATCAAGATTCCCAGAGGAAAACATTCCTCCACACTTCTCATTGGGTCAGAGGGAATTTTCTTTATTATTCCTTTATCTCTTCCCCAGTGTTGTTTCCACCGTTATGCCCTCCTCCTACAAGAGAAATGGTCCCTGAAAGTCACAGGTTGCTGGTGGGATGGACAGGGACGAGGTCCTCACTCCTGGATCCGTAGCCCCAGATTATCGTGGGTGGGGGTCACGTGTCTGTGGATCTTGCCCATTCTTTCTTTGGCCTCAGAAACAACTGTGCTGCCTCCACATTCAGCAATATTCTCAGCAGGGTCAATGACATGAGAATATATCAGGAAATTCCTAATTTATGTCTGTGGTATTTGCAAACTTTCAGAATAATGTATTCTGAAAGTTTTTGCATGCTTTCGACAAAATATATTGAATCTCAGACCCTGGGCTGTGATTGATCCTGACGCCAGGGTAATATGTTAAAGCCACACAGCATCTGACAGGCTTTTATTATGGATTTAAAAGGCTAGCCTCCTGGAAGAAAACCCTCAAAGGTCATTTGTGGAAGAAGAGTTTTGACTTTGAAATTGAGCATGAGATACTGCTTCTGTTGACAGTGTGGGGAAATCCAGATATTAGTGCCGACTCCGGGATCTGCAGCAAAATATGGGAGCCTGCTGGTGAGAGAAGCTGAGGCTCATGGTCACCAGAGTCATTCTCAAGGGAGGTCAATGACTTCAGCCCTTACCACTGAAAGCCTACCTCTAATAAACATCCTGGGGCCCTAGAAGACCCAAGGCTATGCTGCATATGCCACGAAGCCAAAAATATACCTTGGAAAAACTGGGAAGTCAGCAAAACTTAGATTTTGAATGTCATTATGCACACAGTGCTCATTGCATACGAAGGTCCAGCGTTTGAAATCTCTGCAAAGGATCCTGGTAACCTCCTGATCTGGATGACTGACAGGGATTTTATCAGTATCCTAAAGAGTAAAGGTCTTAAACCTCAAAGGAATAAGACCGGGATGACTGAATGAAAGTCTTTCTGTTTAACATTCAGAGAGAAAGGAGGACACAGGACCCACAAATCAAATTATTGACAGGTTCAGATCCAGCCTGGATGAGCCATTTCCTCCTCCCTTGGGATTGCAAAAAGAGAACATCAATAGAAGATCTAGACTGTTGCTTATAAAGACGCTTTGTTATCATAGGGTGGCTGTCAGACTCCATGAGTCGCCTGAAATAGTGCTTCCTCACTGGTCAGATGGGAAGGAGGGGCAGATTTCATCTAGTGGCCTGAAGTCAGACCCTTTCCGTGTGGTTTCCTATGCAGGGAAATTGGTGATGGAGTGACTGCATGGGAGGAAGACTAGCAGACACTCCTTCCTTCCTGCACAGCAGCCCACGTGAGAGGGAAAGATATCCTACTTGAGGGGAGGAGCTGCCAGATGATGCCCACTGCACTTGGGAGCTCGCGAGGCCACCTCACCCCTTTGCAGCAGACTTTAGCTTGGCTCATCCAGCGCAGCTTTGTGGAAAGGCTGTGCTGTGTTACTCTTACAACAGATGGTATCTCAGGCATGTGGCAAAATTGCCCTACTTTATTTGGCCATCAATCAAGTTTTAGGAGGGCAAAATGAGATGATTTGGAATAAGGCATTTTTCCCTCTCCATTGGCTACAAACTTTCTTAAAGCAGAATAGTTTATTAGAAAATATGCCTTTTTCAGAGTTAAAAAGTATGCTGAGAAAAATTCTAATTTTAGGCTCTCAGACTTAGGAACTGGACCAAAGCAAAGCTGGGAGTCCTTGCTTAGTCTGAAAGTGGAGGAGGATGCTAATGTCAGAGTTACTTGAGTCAAGGTGCAAAGAGGACCAGCCCATCCTTTGTGTGATTTAAGAAGATAATACCATGGGACCAAGAGATTTTGTGAGTTACAGGATGTTAAGACATTAAGAGACCAATTGAGTTGTTGAATTAATATATAATTTATATTGATATATAATATATTAATATATAACAAATGAAGATATTTAGATTATATGATGATTTAGCATATGATGTAAACTATAGTGATCAAGTTGGTCAACTCTCTGTACTACCTCAGGTGTTGGTTCTTTCTTTGGCTTGAGAATATTTAAATCCTCTTCTTTCACTATTTTGAAATGTACCATAAATTACTGATGAGAGTCACCCTATGAGCTTTAGGATACTTGAATGTCATCTTTTTACTAAGTGTAATTCTGTACTTGTTACTAACTCCCCAACCCTGCCCAATTTCTGATACCTATTAGTTTATGTGAGATCAACTCTTTTAATGTCTACTATGAGTGAGGTCATGCTATGCCTGTCCTTACATGTCTGGTGTATTTCTTTTGACATAATGTTCTTCTGTGTCTTGTCAGTATTGTAACATTTTTACACATGCATATGATGATGCAGACATTGGTGACGGAAGGTCCAGAGGGCTTAAAACACCGAAATGATTCCATCTTCACACCAGGAGGAAAGGCTGTTGAAAGCTTACTGATCTTACTACAAATTGTGTGCACCAAGAATAGCAAAGTATTAGTTATTAATATCTTAAAGCTCAGTGGGCATGCTACCAGAGTAGACAACAAAGGATAATTGGTAAGTAGAACAATTAGACCTGCATGAAGTATTGACAATGACTGATTGTAAGTTTTCTAGAATTCATATGGTAAGAATGCCCACTATAGGGCTGGAGAGGTGGCTCAGGGGTTAAGCCTCCGCTTTGCAGGCGGAAGGTCCCGAGTTCGGATCCCAGATCCCACGTATAGACGCCAGGCGGAAGCGGGGGCGGCCTGCGCTTCTGGTCCTGGTAGGGCGGAGCCTGTGAATCCCGGGGCAGAAGGAGGTGGAAGCGTCCATGGTGGTTCGCGAATTCGTCCGTGGTTCTACACATACAGACACAGACACGCACATACACACACGCGCGAGCGAGCACATACACACACACATGTACACAGTTGAATAAATAATAATAATAATAAAAAAAAAAGAAAAAAAAAAAAAAAAAAAAAAAAAAAAAAAAAAGAATGCCCACTATAATCTTAGCTGATTTGTACACTCACAGGTTATAACCCAGGGCTGGATAAGCAGAGATTTGACTTAGTCATGTCTTGTGGACTAGCCTCGCAACATTTGTGTGAAAAGAAGTCAAACATGCTTAGGGGAAGATGAGGATGTTGTCTTCATCTCCTTGTGCGTCATTAACAGAGCCTAAGACCAGGTGATTCATCATGACCATGACCTCAGTGGCTCTCGGGCCTGAGGGCTACAGTGTTTGATGCCGAGAGATTCGCATCTGGTCAGGCCCTTCCTGAGGCATCCTCCCAGGGAGAGGCCAGAAAGCCCGCCCAGTTGTGATGATGGGATATTATTGTCTAAGACTTACATTGTTATAAACAATTAAATTTTCAAATGAGTTTTAGAAGCAAATCTATAGATCACAGAATAAATTTTAACAGTTTTTCCAATATTCACTGTAAATTCTCTGGGCCATCCAGTGGAAGATGTGGTCTGATTGTTAGGAAATTTCCTAGAATTTGAAAATTATAGGGCATTGATTTTATAAAGATATGCCTGTCTGTTAAGTCCGAATGCTTGAGGAGCTCCAGGTAGTGTTTGAGTATAGATGTGTGCGTGTCACGGCACATACATGGTGTCATGGGACAGGCTTCCAGTGTGTTCACACCTTTCTCCTTGCCTCAGGAGGTTTTCTCTTTCACTGCTCAGCCCTACAAGAGCTTCTGGTGCTTCCAATGGAAGCTGAGCTTCCAATGCGGGACAGAAGCATTGGGATGTGGACACTGTAAACCACCTACAGGTTTACCTGTGTTCTGGAGAGCCAGGCGAAGGTTCTCAGGTGAGTGTGGCAAGTCCTTGGCTCACTGAACCATCTTCCAGCACTAGCTTCTTTTCTACTGTAGTGTGGCATAACCATCTCGCTCCCTGCCATATCGATGGCTCTCTGCTGTCAGTTTGCCTTCGCAAATATTCTTCGACATAGCTGGTCTTCACAAACAATGACCTTATGTTGATACACCCTAGATGCTTCCATAAGATGTGTGTGCCTGCCACCATGGTGAAGACCTGAGGATGGATACCCCAGGGGACAAGCTGTCAGAGCGTATCACAGCTCCTCTCACTAGATGTAATCATGACATGCAATGGGTCTGTTTGGATTTTTCAGGCAGCATATTGGATTTAACTACAAAGCTCAGTTTATTTTTGATAATAACCTCAAAGATTTTGAGAAAGAGAAGGGTCTACATGAGGGATGCTTCAAATAGAAATAGTCTGCCCCTTGGTTCTCATGACCAAGAGAAATTCACACCCTAACAGCACCTGAGAGACTCAGGGTGCTCTGTGGACTTCATCAAATACATACAAGGAAATTTTAGTTGAGCCCCTAGAGTTTTGGAGCAAAGCCAAAGAAAAAAGTCATTTTCTTTTCAGAAGTAATTTCCAGTTTGTTGCATATATTCATGACAAAAAAATCACTGGATGCTGGGTTGCATTTAACCTAAGTGTTGCATTAAACTTGGTGTCATTCAGCCAACATGCCAAAACTTTAGTGAGACTAATGCATTTTTATAAAAAAATAAACAACAATGACAACAAAAAACAAATCTGAGCTTCAACCTAGGATGCTGTGCACAAAGAATTCCTGACACAAACATAACCGTTGGCAATGTGGTGATATGCCCAAGAAAATCTGTTATGGTTGAATTTCAATGTCAACTTGACAGTTGCAGACTGTTTGAGGCAGCTGTGGAAGGTTAAGGGTTAGAATGGCCCCTGAACAAGTCTGCAGGTACTTAATTGATTGCCGTGGAAAACCCAGCCCATAGTGGGTGGTACTTTCCAGTGGTGGACCAGGTAATAGGAGGTATGAGGAGGAGGGACTTACTCTTCCCTTATCCACTGTCGACTTGCTGTGCAGTCCACTCTGCGTGCGTTGTTTGCTTTTAGAGCATCTGGCCTTCTTTTTTGCTGCTGCTGCCACCTTCGTCCTTGGCTGACTTGGAGCTTCACCTTTTCCATCTTGTTGTTGCTGTTCCCACTGCCTTTGGAGCCCAGTCTCTAGGCCTTGCTGCTGTTCGCTGTTCATCGCTGATGTCGGAACCCAGCTGTTCTTCACCAATGTCAGAGCCCAGCGTTTTCAACCCTCCAGTGAAGCAAAGGCTGGAGACCTTCTCAGGATCTGTTGGCTTTGTGGAACATTCCAGCCAGGAAAGAGGCTGCTGTGGGCAGCTACTTTGAAGGACACTACTTTTACTGTGAGTTATTTTTTTATAAATTTACTAATATATTTTACATTCTATTAGATTCTGTTTCTTCAGAGAACCCTGACTAATACAGAAGGTTACTATTGCCTGCTACCAAATAGCCTTGTGATTCCTTTTGCTTCCAGCCTTCCAAGCTGGGAAATGAAAGATGAGAAATCAGTCCAACCTAAGATGTGCCCACTGGGAGGAGATGCCTGGTCTGTGAGCTTTAGAAAGTGGTCGGTGTATCTGCACGTATTTGCACATGCCAGGAACTTGGCCTGGGCAGGATTCAATCCACTTTCCCAAGAGAAGGTGTGCATGGTCCCATTGTATGGAGTGGTCTCTGTGCCTTTCACTGTAATTCTGCTTGCCTGGGGATTTAAGCTTCTTTGGGGAACAAGTGAAGGATGTCTTTCTCCAAGGAGCACGTGGAGGACGTCCTTCTTCGAGGACCATGTCCTTCTCCGAGGAGCACATGGAGGACGTCCTTCTCCGAGGAGCACGTGGAGGACGTCCTTCTCCAAGGAGCACATCCTTCTCCGAGGAGCACGTGGAGGACGTCCTTCTCCAAGGAGCACGTCCTTCTCCAAGGAGCACGTGGAGGACATCTTTCTCTGAGGAGCACGTGGAGGACATCCTTCTCCAAGGAGCACATCCTTCTCCAAGGAGCATGTGAAGGACGTCCTTCTCCAAGGAGCACGTCCTTCTCCGAGGAACACGTGGAGGATGTCCTTCTCCGAAGAGCACATGGAGGATGTCATTCTCTGAGGAGCACGTGGAGGACGTCCTTCTCTGAGGAGTGAGTGAGGACGTCCTTCTCTGAGGAGTGAGTGAGGATGTCCTTCTCTGAGGAGCACGTGGAGGACGTCCTTCTCTGAAGAGTGAGTGAGGACGTCCTTCTCTGAGGAGTGAGTGAGGATGTCCTTCTCTGAGGAGTGAGTGAGGACGTCCTTCTCTGAGGAGCACGTGGAGGACGTCCTTCTCTGAGGAGTGAGTGAAGATGTCCTTCTCCGAGGAGTGAGTGAGGACGTCCTTCTCCGAGGAGCACGTGGAGGACGCCCTTCTCCGAGGAGCACGTGGAGGACATCCTTCTCTGAGGAGTGAGTGAGGACATCCTTCTCCGAGGAGCACGTGGAGGATGCCCTTCTCTGAGGAGTGAGTGAGGACGTCCTTCTCTGAGGAGTGAGTGAGGACGTCCTTCTCCGAGGAGCACGTGGAGGACGCCCTTCTCCGAGGAGCACGTGGAGGACGTCCTTCTCTGAGGAGTGAGTGAGGACGTCCTTCTCCGAGAAGCACGTGGAGGATGCCCTTCTCTGAGGAGTGAGTGAGGACGTCCTTCTCTGAGGAGTGAGTGAGGACGTCCTTCTCTGAGGATCACGTGGAGGACGTCCTTCTCTGAGGAGTGAGTGAGGACGTCCTTCTCTGAGGAGCACGTGGAGGACGTCCTTCTCTGAAGAGTGAGTGAGGACGTCCTTCTCTGAGGAGCACGTGGAGGACGTCCTTCTCTGAGGAGTGAGTGAGGACGTCCTTCTCTGAGGAGTGAGTGAGGATGTCCTTCTCTGAGGAATGAGTGAGGATGTCCTTCTCCGAGGATCACGTGGAGGACGTCCTTCTCCGAGGAGCACGTGGAGGACGCCCTTCTCCAAGGAGCACGTGGAGGACGCCCTTCTCCGAGGAGCACGTGGAGGACGCCCTTCTCCGAGGAGCACGTGGAGGACGTCCTTCTCCGAGGAGCACGTGGAGGACGTCCTTCTCCGAGGAGCATGTGGAGGACATCCTTCTCTGAGGAGCACGTGGAGGACGTCCTTTTCCAAGGAGCACATCCTTCTCCAAGGAGCACGTGGAGGACATCCTTCTCCAAGGAGCACGTCCTTCTCCAAGGAGCACGTGGAGGACATCTTTCTCTGCGGAGCACGTGGAGGACATCCTTCTCCAAGGAGCACATCCTTCTCCAAGGAGCACGTGAAGGACGTCCTTCTCCAAGGAGCACGTCCTTCTCCGAGGAACACATGGAGGACGTCCTTCTCTGAAGAGCATGTGGAGGACGTCCTTCTCTGAGGAGCATGTGGAGGACGTCCTTCTCTGAGGAGTGAGTGAGGATGTCCTTCTCTGAGGAGCACATGGAGGACGTCCTTCTCTGAGGAGTGAGTGAGGACGTCCTTCTCTGAGGAGCACGTGGAGGACGTCCTTCTCTGAGGAGTGAATGAGGACATCCTTCTCTGAGGAGCACGTGGAGGACGTCCTTCTCTGAGGAGTGAGTGAGGACGTCCTTCTCTGAGGAGCACGTGGAGGACGTCCTTCTCTGAGGAGTGAGTGAGGATGTCCTTCTCTGAGGAGTGAGTGAGGATGTCCTTCTCCGAGGAGCACGTGGAGGACGCCCTTCTCCAAGGAGCACGTGGAGGACGCCTTTCTCCGAGGAGCACGTGGAGGACATCCTTCTCTGAGGAGTGAATGAGGATGGGTTTTCCTTGTCATCACCACCATTTCAAGGACCCTCAACTCTTGGACTCCGCTGTCCCAGGAAGCCCTTGGTCTCCAGTCTCCAAGCATCTGCTGCTCCAGATTTGCTTTCCTCTGCTACTGATGGGCCGTCTGTCCTCTTGAGACTGGAGCCGTTTTCTCCTCAGAATTCCATAGCCTAATCTCCTCTGGCAATGTAAGGTATGTTGACTTTTGGCTATGATTTAATTTAAATCATAGCGTTGCAAAGATGGGAGAAATGGGAAACTCAAAGAGAAATCAAGGAAATTAAATTAAAGTTGAACTATGATCTCACAGAAAATGATTTTCATTTTATGAAAGCAGCCTCTTGTATTTAAGAACACTTGTCATTTCCCTCCAAGTCTGCTTTTGCCTGGGCAGAACTGTCTTGTCCCTCTGAGGAGTGCGTGACCTGTTCTGCTCTCTTGAAGGTGGACAAGCAGTTTTTATCGTGGACTAGCACACAAGCATGGCTCTTGTGCATGGGTGCACAGAACAGTGTGTGCATGTGTGCGTGGGTGCACAGAACAGTGTGCATGCGTCTGTGGGTGTGTGGGTGCACGGAACAGTGTATGCATGTGTGTGTGCACAGAACAGTGTGTGCATGTGTGTGTATGTGCCACAGAACAGTGTGTGCGTGTGTGTGGATGCACAGAACAATGTGTGCATATGTGTGTGGGTGCACAGAACAATGTGTGCATGTGTGTGTGGGTGTGTGTGTGCACAGAACAGTGTGTGCATGTGTGTGTGCACAGAACAGTGTGTGTGTGTGCGTGTGCACAGATCAGTGCGTGCATGCGTGTGTGTGTGCACAGAATAGTGTGTGCATGTGTTCGTGGGCACACATAACAGTGTGTGCGTGGGTGTGTGTGTGCACAGAACAGTGTGTGCATGTGTTCGTGGGCGCACAGAACAGTGTGTGCGTGTGTGTGTGCACAGAACAGTGTGTGTATGTGTGTGTGTGTGTGCACAGAACAGTGTGTGCATGCGTGTGAAGGCCGCAGTGTGTGCATGTGTGTGGAAGCTACAGTGAGGTGTGCACTTGTGCGGAGGCTGCAATGGGGTGTGCACGTGTGCGGAGGCTGCAGTGGGGTGTGTACGTGTGTGGAGGATGCAGTGGGGTGTGTACATGTGTGGAGGCTGCAGTGGGGTGTGCACGTGTGTGCAGGCTGCAGTGGGGTGTGCATGTGTGTGGAGGCTGCAGTGGGATGTGCATGTGTGTGGAGGCTGCAGTGGGGTGTGCATGCAGCACAGCAGGAAAATCTCAGCTGCTGATCTTCAAATGTTGTCTGTTTTTTGTTACCATTTGCTTAGAGGTCACTGAGTTGCTAGGCTGGTTGATGAATGAACACCCAGGGATCCACCCATTCCTGTCTCCCTAGCACTGGGATTATAAGCACAGACAACCATCCCAGGTTTTTAAAAGTATATGTTATTTATTTAGTCATTTATGAGAGGAAGGAGAAGAAACAGAAAGAGAGAGAGAGAGGGAGAGAGAGCTCTCGCTTACCACCTTTGCCTTGGTTTTCTTTTTAACTTGGGTTCTTGGATCACTGGGGATTCCCTGCAAACAAGCACTTAACTGACCACGCGTCTCCCCAGCCTTTCCCTTGTTCAATCACCACATCGTGGCAGGGCCCAGATTGAGGCGTTTGTTCTCCTCTCTCCCATCGTAATGTGCTTCTCACCCGGGACTTCTTTTGGCTGAACCTTGGGTGCATCCTCACTAGGCATGTCCTTCAGAATTCTGAGTCACACTCATACTCTTTGTTAATACTACCACCCACTATCTCACCTAGATCATGAAGAGTGGTCCTACACATAGTGGTAAAGTCTCCCTACTCAGAGCTGCGCCTGGAGACCATCTCACAAGCCTAGTGGGGCTCTGCCTGACACCCACCCCTGCGTCACCTGGCAACAGAGCAGTCTGCAGTGTGCTTCCTACCTGTATCGACACATTCTTATTTTACTGCCTATGGGAAGACGTTTAGTACCTTTGTTCCACTCTGAACTCAATCCAAGAGAGTTTCCTGCCTCCCCACCTCAAGAATTCCAGAGAGTTATTTTGACATTTCAACAGCTATCATGTTGGCAGTGTGTTTCTTTTATTTCCTCCCCTGACTTGGGTAAAGCTCCAGAGGGCACTGGAGACCCTGGATCGATGGCCAAGATCTTCATTTTTCACTGGCTTTGACAACTGGCTCATAGTTTTCCCTCCTCGCTTGGCCCTCAGATAACCTTTTTCTCTTGACGGAAGATGGGGGACCCTGGTATCCTCCAGGCTGATGGGGTGAGCGGCAGAGCGAGTTCAGCCTTTTCCGATGGGGCTGCTGTCAGATGCATCAAGCCCTGTCCTGCCCTGCAGAGTTGTATGGGGTCTCTGAAGGCTGAGCCTTGAGGCTCTGCAGCCAGCACAGCCCGATCCTGCAGCTGTAAAGCTAGCAGAGCGTAGCTGCACAGATCTCAAGGTAAGTCAGGGCATCCAAAGTCACTCAGTGAGGATATTGCATGGCCAACTGAGGCATTCTGGGAAGATAGAGGCAAGGTTCAGACCTGTTTGAAGAGAAAAGGGGAAAATGTCTGATGCTAGCATATTATGTGCAAATTGTTAATTTTAGAATCAGTGAGCTGTTGGCAGCTTCCTTTCCTTTTTTATGACTGAAAGACAGTTTTCTCAGCTATTAAATCCCTTTCCCCTTTTTTCAAATTCCAACATTAAGATGGGAAGAATCCTTCAAGCACTAGTGTGTGTCCTTACTATGCTGTCAATGGGACAATTGATGACAATGAATTCCTATAAATGGTCAGTGGATGAGAACCACAGACACCCAGATTCTCAGTCCCTTCTGCTCCCAAGGGACAGAGGTGAAGAAGGGCAGGTTTATAAAGAGAGACAAATAGCAAACAGATACCCTGCTTCCACTATTAAGAGCATGGCTATCTACTATGCACCCACACACATGTACAGAAGCAATTAAATAAAGAAACTGTAAAGAAATGAAAAAGTTCTTCAGAAGTCCGGACTGAATCAAGTCAGGGACCACCAAGAAACTGCAGCTCTTGCAGAACCAGGTGAAGCTGCGTGAGATGATAGCCCAGCAGGGAACTTGACCAGATCCCCAGAGAGGGTCACCCCTTCCTCTCTTGTCTCCGCTTCCCAGACCTCCCAAGTCTGCTGGCTTTTCAGTGTTTTCAACCTCCACTCTGCAGCCTCATAGACTCTCAGTCAAGTGTAGCCACTTTCCCACAAAAGAACCAGAGTGGCATCTTAGCAAACATAAATCACACCATGACGGACCCCGCTAATGTCTTTGAATTCCCTTTGACCTGCGGCAGTCTTAACTCTCAAGTCTGACTTTTACCAGAAGACAATATTCATATGGATTTCTGGCACTTGATTCTGATGCTAATAATTGATGGATGACCAGATGGCCACACTGAAATTCGAATGAAAAAGTAATTGACATTTTCAATACTCACTATGGAGGAAAGCTTTGTTCTACCATGAGCCTTGTGCTAACACGTTCTAACATGACTCTAACATGAGTTATCGTCATCTGCTTATGATGATCACAGCTAAGATACATCTTGACTTGAGTTCCTAAAAGGCAAAAGCGAGTGAGACACACCACAGTGCGATGTGAAGCCCTCAGACTTCCCCCTTTGTCTGACTCTTCTGGGTCTATGGACCTTCTGATGACTTCACTGTAATTAAGGAAACCTGCAGATCGGCTCCTTTGTTGTGGCTCACAGACACCTTTTCCATACAGCTAAATGGAGTCTGGTAAGTTGTACACGTGGAAATTGAGGCTGTCATGTACCACCTACCCCTTTCCCGTACATCTCAAATTGTTTTGTGGAAATTCAGAGAGACCATCCTCCTAGGTCCTGAGAGGTCACTGTCTGGCTTTCAAGTGATTAGTGTTTAAAACCAGCTTCTCTTCCAGCAAGTGACTGCAATTTACTATGTCAGCCCAGCATTCTGTAAATGCTTTCTGTGATAAACAGCAGAGAAAAACTAGCACAGAGTTATCCAAGGATCACAGGGCATAGACAGGCAATCTGGCTTATAGAGGAAAACACTGCTATGCATGCTTATGAAAAGGAAACATGATCAGGAGGCAGAATCCCAACATATTGCTACATGAGCCTCCACAACTCTTTTAAAGCAGTGTAGCAAGACATTACATGACGTGCAAATGAGATGTCTAGCTGTTTGTTTTATCCCTCCTCCCAGTACATAGTAGACCCACTGAGAAGATGCCTATGTTGAGGAACAGGCTGGGGCGAGCTGGTGTGTGGGGGGGGAGGTTTTAGCTCAGCACTGCTGAAGATATCTGTGATGCTCTTGTATTTAATCCCCAAATAAAGTTCTAAGGACCAATGAGCACAAAGTACCTTTCAGAGACTCAAGCTATTTGCTACATTTATGAAGTATAAAGACCTCTGTCTGTCTTCACCTAGGAAGACAACAAGCCCTTCCCAACAATAATGTACAGTACAGATGTTATGCAGAGGAAAATAGATGCCTCCTGTCATTGTCTTTCATCTACACCAAGAATTGGATTTTTTAAAGATTAAATTTATTTTTAAGTGATAACATTTAAAAAATTATACATAAATACGGAGTAGCATGTGATGTTCTGATAATTTATTGTGAGAAGCTGAAATCACCTATCTCCTTAGCCATTTATCATTTCTTTACAGTGGAAACATTCAAGACTCTGCTTCTAGCTTTTTGAAACCTTCAATATATTGCTGTCGTTATTTCTTCTGGGCAGTGGCGTCCCAGAGCTTACTCCTCTGTAACCATGGCTGAGTGCCCTTTGACCAACAGCTCTCCATCACTCTTCCCTCCCTAAGAACTAGCCTTTTTATTCTGATAATGAAGCACATATTCAGAGCAGTCCTCTCTAAGGAGCAGGGCTTTTCAATCTGCCAAGACGTGCGCTTCGCCCTTGGGTGACTGGGAGCGAGGGAGCTTCAGTGTTAGCAGCGCCTCATGACACTGATGTCCAGCTCCAGCTCCGCCCCCTGCCCCCCACCCCCGCAGACCAGCGGCGGTGGTTCTGCTTTCAAAGCGGTTGAGTTTCATGAGAGCCACACCAGAGCATCTCTGGAAGCTAAGGGCAGCTTTAGAGCACTGGGGATAAGTGGCACTTCACACTTGGGCTTCACTGCAGGCCAGACTCCTGGTGAAGGTTTGGCGTCAGGCTGACGGTGAGCACTCGTGACCATGAATCTTCTGCCAGTCTCAGGCCATGTCTGTGAGGGCGGCCCCAGAGAGGGTTGGATGAACACCCCACTTGGACTGCAGGCAGCACCATCCTGTGGTCCCGTGGCTCCCGGGCCAGCTGAACACCAGCATTTGTCTCTCACGGTTTCCACACAGCGGATATGACTTAACAGGACTCCTCTGCGCCCATTCACAGGACGGACTCAAACTGTGAGCCCCAAAAAACACTTTGTTCTTTAAGTGTTTGTGTCAGATGTTTAGTCGTAACTCCGAATCTCAAAACAGGAGCTGCAGAGCTGGGAGGAGTGTGGAGACCAGGGAATTCCAGCATCTGTCGTGTGTCTTTCCTCCAACTGAAGCATTTCCTCTTACAGGAGAAAGAAAACCATTTCTGAGAAGGGGAACCTCCTGAAGCTTAGGAGGTTCTCAAGGCCCGTCCCCAAGATAAGCAGACTGGGACAGGCCAGTCTCCAGCCAAGCTGTCTGCAAGTCAGCAGAGCGCAGGGACCAGGCCAGGCCGCAGCACTTTTCAGCATCTGCCTTTGAGTCACCCCAATGCTTGCCAGCAACCTCCATAATCTCACTGGCTCACTAAGATGGTCTTGGATGGACTTTTTTTGGTCTGTTGTTGGACTCCTGTCTCGGGCGAAAAGACATGTCTCCCCAGGAAGAGTCTTAGAGCACATCCCACTCCAAGTTAGACTTCTGGGGCCACTACTGATACAGGCACAGGGACTTGCTCCCAGGCAGAGCCACGTGCACCCCACTAATGACTACAGGCACAGAGCCGCGTACACCCCAGTAATGACTATAGGCACAGAGCTTTGTGCACCCCACTAATGACTATAGGCACAGGGCTTCATGCACCCCACTAATGACTACAGGCACAGAGCTACATGCACCTCACTAATGACTATAGGCACACAGCTGCGTGTACCCCACTAATGACTACAGGCACAGAGCTGCATGTACCCCACTAATGACTATAGGCACAGAGCTTCGTGCCCCCCACTAATGACTACAGGCACAGAGCTGCGTGTACCCCACTAATGACTACAGGCACAGAGCTGCGTGTACCCCACTAATGACTACAGGCACAGAGCTGCGTGCCCCCCAGTAATGACTACAGGCACAGAGCTGCGTGCCCCCCAGTAATGACTACAGGCACAGAGCTGCGTGTACCCCAGTAATGACTACAGGCACAGAGCTGCGTGTACCCCACTAATGACTACAGACACAGAGCCGTGTGCACCCCACTAATGACTATAGGCACAAGGCTTCGTGCACTCCACTAATGACTACAGACACAGAGCCGCGTACACCCCACTAATGACTACAGGCACAGAGCTTCATGCACCCCACTAATGACTACAGGCACAGAGCTGTGTGTACCCCACTAATGACTACAGACAGAGCCGTGTGCACCCCACTAATGACTACAGGCACAGAGCCATGTGCACCCCACTAATGACTACAGGCACAGAGCCATGTGCACCCCACTAATGACTACAGGCACAGAGCTTCGTGCATCCCACTAATGACTATAGGCACAGAGCTTCGTGCACCCCACTAATGACTATAGGCACAGAGCTTCATGCACCCCACTAATGACTATAGGCACAGAGCTGCGTGCACCCCACTAATGACTATAGGCACAGAGCTGCGTGTACCCCACTAATGACTACAGGCACACAGCTGCGTGTACCCCACTAATGACTACAGGCACACGGCTGCGTGTACCCCACTAATGACTACAGGCACAGGGCTTCGTGCACCCCACTAATGACTACAGGCACAGAGCTGCGTGCACCCCACTAATGATTACAGGCACAGAGCCGCGTGCACCCCACTAATGACTATAGGCACAGAGCCGCGTGCACCCCACTAATGACTATAGGCACAGAGCTTCGTGCACCCCACTAATGACTATAGGCACAGAGCTTCGTGCACCCCACTAATGATTATGGGCACAGAGCTTCATGCACCCCACTAATGACTATGGGCACAGAGCTGTGTGCACCCCACTAATGACTACAGGTACAGAGCTGCGTGCACCCCACTAATGACTACAGGCACAGAGCTGCGTGCACCCCACTAATGACTACAGGCACATTGCTGCGTGCACCCCACTAATGACTACAGGCACAGAGCTGCGTGTATCCCATTAATGACTACAGGCACAGGGCTTCATGCACCGCACTAATGACTACAGGCACAGGGCTTCGTGCACCCCACTAATGACTACAGGCACAGAGCCGCGTGCACCCTACTAATGACTACAGGCACAGGGCTTTGTGCACCCCAGTAATGACTACAGGCACAGGGCTTCGTGCACCCCACTAATGACTATAGGCACAGGGCTTTGTGCACCCCACTAATGACTACAGGCACAGGGCTTTGTGCACCCCACTAATGACTACAGGCACAGAGCTTCATGCATCCTATTAATGACTACGGGCACAGAGCCGTGTGCACCCCACTAATGACTATAGATACAGAAGCATGCACCCCACTACTGACTACAGGCACAGGGACTTGCTCCCAGGTAGAGTTCCATGTGAGTGAGGTGCAGCAGCCTTGCAGGACCCGTTCTCTGCACCTGTTTGCATGGTCTCCACTTCCCGTGCGTTGACAGTCTTTCTGGTAATAAATCAGATGCTGCTGAATGCTTGTGCAATTCCCATCTCCCATCTCCCATCTGAAGCTCCGGAGGAGATTTATTCCTGACCGTGAGGCCTGGCTGCTATGCAGACGGTCAAAGGAAAGGTCACTGGCTGATTGGCTGTGGAGCGGCCGGTCCTTCAGGCCTTAAGCGTGGCTATTGCATTGAAATGTGTTCAGCGCCTCCTCAAGGGGCAGAGGCGTTAAAGTTAAATGTTACAGATGTGGCAGGTTGGCAGCAGATGGCCGGGCCTGCGAGGAATGGGGCTGGTGCACAAAATTTATTTTCTGAAGAAAAGTTTTAAGGACAGTAAGGAAAGGAGATTAGAATCAAGTGTCCTGGTCTACTCTCACCCCTAGTGTTCAGCTGTCCCTTTCCTAAGACCAGTCCCCGTCTCTGTGTCTGACCTGGAGGTCATGCTTCAAATGTCTTCCACGGGGCCTGTCCAGGCCTCCATCTTGTAATGATTATTTTTAAATTGTTTTACTTTCAAAGGCAAGGCAATTATACATTTTTTACTTTTTTACTGATAAAATTTTACTTTTATTTTATCATAAATATTACTTTTAATGTGAAGATTTGTGAAGATGATCATATGATCTAGGAAATAGGAAATTACTCTGGCTGTGAAGTTCCTGTCTCTGGTGTCCTTAAATTGCAGAGTTGGTCACATACAAATGTGTCTCTATTCCAGAGACTCAGCAGTTTGCAGACTTTCCTTGGCCAAACCTAAGATAGTATCAACATCATCTTTTCCCTGTGCTTGGCATTATTAACAAGCCAATGTCCTCGTATGAAGGAAGAACGTATGCCCTTTATTAATGGCGCATGGATTTCAGCTGACTTTTTAGTAATGGAGAGGGCTTAAACTAAGGAAGCATCCATTTCTGAATTCCTACTTAGTTCCTTTTGAATCAACGTCTTTAAATGAGTAACTGGTTTTTGCAATAGTAAGAGAAGTGAGAGACGTGCAGTGATGAATCTGAGCCAAGCTTGATTGGTGTGTAGAAGGTGGTATTAAGAGGCAGCCCTGACAGATGTGCCCAGTGACCCTGTGGGCAACAGGGCAAGTAGACTCAGCGGCTGTCTCCAGAATGACTTGTGTCTTCAGAAGAGTGTATGAAGTGTGGTTCCCAGAGTAGCAGACTGCAATGGGTAGAGCCTTTAGGAGATGGGCCCTGTGCACGGTGTAAGGTTGTTGGGGTTAATTGCTGAAGGGAATTGCGTGGGTACCCAGCCCCTTCCTCTTTTCTTGCTTGCCACCTGTGAGGCCAGCCGTTTCCTCCAAGTGTGTTCCTTGACATTGCTGAGTGGTTATCCCACAGAGCCCTCGAGTAGTCCTTCCATCCAGTCTTGGACTAGACCCTCTGAAGCTGTGAACCCAAAATAATCCTCTGGTCTTTGCAAGTTAGTTATCTCAGGTATTCCACTGTAATGATGAAAACTGACTAACCCAGAGAGCAAGGCTGGGACTGCGTTTGGGAGACGAAACACATGCACAAACCTCACAGTATCACACTGTGCACTGTGCAGTGTCAGAGACACTGTTGGGATTGAGACAGGGAAGTGCAGCAGCCAGGATCCCCACACAGTCTTGCTTCACCAGCTGACAGCCAGAGTCCTAGAGACAGCACTGTAAGCTCAGTTCCACAGAGCAGACAGACAGGACTTTTTCCTTAGCCCGGTGTGTCTGAAACACACCAACCGTGTGCGTGTGTGCTTGTGAGTGCGTGTGTGTGCGCGTGTGTGCATGCATGTTAGACATATTAACCTGTCACAGAATTAATGTGAAACCACATTTGAAAACACTGATGTAGCCGTCATGTTGCACCTTCATTGCCGCTGAGCCTCAGACGGAAGAGCAGCTTCGACTCTGGAGAGCACAGCGCTCAAAGAGCAAGAGGCCAAGCAGACGGTTCATGATGAGCACAGTGAGCCTGATGTCCCAGCACACACCGTGGAGGGGACAGACACGGTGGGCAAAGGGGAGGAGGAGAAGCCAGTGTTTCACTCATGTCACACCGACCCGACCGGAATGTGAAGGAGCCGAGGTTTTGACTGCAATGCATGTGCGTTGCATTAAGAATAATCCACGTGTGGCACCATCTGTGCCTGAGTGGAGGAATAGAGGAAGGGTGGGCAGCCAATGATACACTATTTGACGGCGAGCAGCATATGGACCACCTAGGACTGAACTAAGGAAATGGAGTTGTGGGTGGAACAGATCAAGGGATGAATGTAAGAGCAGATGAAGTTCTCCATAATATCAGCAGAGCACACTATTGTAAAAGAATGCAAGGACTGTTTTGCTTGGGTATACTACAGCTCAGAGGACATAAGAGCCCAAGACTTGCTGTAATGGTGGTTAAGGTGGAAACTTTACATTATAAGGCATTTGAAACTGAACTCATTAGATCTTTTGACTCCCTTGTAACTAGACACAGTCTGTTTAAGAAGCACCAGTAACTCGTATGACTTTATCAGACTTTGGAAGTAAATAAAAATATATCCATGGAAGACAACTGAAATGTTAGAAGGAATTTATTGCCATTCAGTAGGTTTATCTCTTTGTTGGCTCAAAATAAATGCCTATCTCATAGTCGAGGTTAAGATTACTAGTTAATATCTAGTTTTTTCTTCCTTGATTCTAAACAAATACATATGATTCATGAACAACATATTTGAATGAACAAGTGACTGACAATTCTCCATTGTTTTGAAATTCACAAGGATGTTGGTAAAGGTAGCAGTGAGAGGCAGCTAATTCCTGAGCTATTCTCTAAAAATGAGCATTGGCTGAAATATAACAGAATTAATGTGAGATTAAATATTACAGTAAGGCCATTATCCCAAGAGGTCACAGTGATGAATGGCCTGTTTAAATGAGGCCACCAGACGGAGCCAATGTCAGAACCTATTAATCCAAGTCCATCCTTGAGACTCCATCTTATGCAGATTAAGCCATTTCTCAGGTTGATGGATCAACATGACTTGTTCTCTAACAAAAGCCAAATCTCTTCCTGTTACTTATCACATTTCCTTGAAATTAGGGCTTCTACTGGGTGGTTACAGGCCAGAATGAACGTTCTAGTGACAGTCAGGATTAAGGTGGGTGGCAGGTGATCATGTGGTCATATTGCTGGACATATTCAAGTGGTCAGTCATGTTGTGTGGTATGATCACTTCTGAGGAGATGTAAACAAAACTCTGTTGATCAACAACAATCAAAGAAATGATCCCATCCAAGTCTAGTTAGTGAACTTCTGAGTTTTTCGGGGTTACTACAGGAGAATATCAGCCTCACTTTGACACTCACCCTAGCAGAGGGCTGGCTGGAGAAAGCAGACAACTAACCCATGTGAGAGTCGCCTCTTCTCCGTGGTTGTCAGTGTTTGCTTAAGCCTAGGGAGGACCCCTGGAACCCCTAAGGTTCAGGAGCTTCCTGAGACTCCTGAGCTTGCTTTCTTTCTGAGACTTTTAAATTTCTCTGCTTCCAAATCTCAGTGGTTCAGTTCTGAGGAAATAGCTGTAGGCATGTTGGTGCAGTGTAGGTCCTTACTGTGTTGGTACTGTGCAACATCTTTACTTTCTACATTGGTATTGTGCAATGTCCTTTCTCTCTCTGTTTTGGTACTGTACAGTTTTGGTACTGACCTTACTCTCTGAGTTGGTACCACAGGGTCTTTACTGTGTTGGTACTGTGCTGAGTCCTTATTCTCTATGTTGGTACTGTGCCGAGTCCTTACTCTTTATGTTGGTACTGTGCCGAGTCCTTACTCTCTATGTTGGTACTGTGCTCAGCCTTACTCTCTATGTTAGTACTGTGCACAGTCCTTACTCTCTATGTTGGTACTGTGCTCAGTCTTACTCTATGTTGGTACTATGCAATATTCTTATTCTTGTTTTCCCTTAGGACATGTTTTCCCATTTTCTCTTTAAATTTCAATGTTTTTCTTTTAGTAAATTAAGTGGAAATTCAATGAAATAATTCTTAGCAATTGATATATTTAGACTTTCGGATGAAAAATATATGCAATACATAGGTTTTGGCCTATGTGATTTGCTCAACCAGAAATGACTGCTTCTTATACACTGGTAGAAGAGACTCATGGATAACCTACAAAGCAGACTGACTTTGGGTAATAAGCAAAATGACAGCATGTGGCACCATGCACTCCCACCATGTGGTAGACTCATGGTGAGTTTCTAGCGCTTGGTGGACGTAGTTCACATCTCTGGTCCCAGAACCCTTCTAATCAGGAAGTGTATCCTGCATCAGATGGCAAGGATGACAGGTACCCAGCACTCCTTGACTGCACAACAGCCACACAGGCTTTCAGTGCTGTCAAGGCTGGCCGCAGATGAACAGCTTCCTGGCTCACTTTCACATCACTCAGTATGTTAGTGCTTGGGAGAGGACCTCTGTCTAGTTGATGGTAGGCAGGCACAAGGGCATGCACCAGTGTTCTCCCTTGGAGGACGCACAGGGTGAACTGCAGGGTGACTGCGTTCTGTCCTGTGCTGTCACCAGCACAATTTGTAGCTGTTTCCTTAAAGTGACATGATAGTTTCATGGGAAAAAGTGTCCAGAAAGACTTGCACGTTACCTTCAGATGTGGCCTCTCCCTTTATCCCAGCCACTGCATGTGTTCTTTGTCATTTTCTATGCTCCTGATTGATCCTTTGAACAGCAAGCAGGATGGGAGAGGAAGAAGGTTGGCTTGGTCCCCAGAAGCATCATCTTGTTATTGTGACATGACCCATTTATGTCCCAAGCAGCTTGTTCACAGAGGGCAAAGGCTGGAGCCTGGCCAGACCGGTAGGGAAACCACATGGCCAGCAAGTACTGGATGTTGTTGCTCTAGTAGGAGGTTGTGCATTATCTTGGGAGTGTGAGATACTGACAAAGCCAAGGATGAGGAGCTGCTTATGTATTGAGAAGGCAACTCTGTAAGCACCATTACAAGTCCCACTAAGTCTACGTGACATCCATCTGAAATGGGTGCCCTAGATTTGTTTCAGGAAAAATAAAGACTTGTGAATCTCTCATTGCAGGTTAGGCTTAAAGGTTGAAAGCTCTGGCAAGGGCACTGAGTTTAAAGTCCTCATGCAGGGCAGTTTACACAGATCGTACTTCAATGGCCAACTGAAAGCTGGGATTTCAGTCTGGGGAGATGACTCAGGGGATGAGACACAAGTGTGAGAATAGTGGTTCAGATCTGAGAGCCCAACAAAAGCTGGACAGGGGTGGTGGCCATCTGTAATCCAGCACTCAGGAGGCAAGAACAGGGAACACCCTCCCACACCTACATAGGCTGCTAGCTTCACCAGTGGTGAGGTCTGACTTCAATTGAGAGGCTTTGCTTTAGCAATAAATGTGGAGAACTTTCAAAGAAGATTACTGACATTGGCTTCTGGCGTCCACAAGCATGCACACATACATGTATGTGCACCCACACATACCTGCACAAATGTATACAAACGTACATAGATGTGCACATATCCGTATACTTACATGCATACAAAAAGTTTGGATTCATGAAATGTTGCTGAGAATAATCATAGACATCTGATCACATGGACGAGTAGATACGTGAACACCTGGTCACATGGATGGACACATGGAAGCATGGACATGGACATGTGGGAACATGAACTAATGGATGCATGCACGCATGGTCACGATGGTGAACATGAATGCATGGATGCATGGGCATGTGGATGCATGGGCATGTGGATGCATGGGCATGTGGATGCATGGGCATGTGGATGCATGGGCACGTGGATGTGTGGATGCATGGGCATGTGGATGTGTGGATGCATGGGCATGTGGATGTGTGGATGCATGGGCATGTGGATGTGTGGATGCATGGGCATGTGGATGTATGGGCATGTGGATGCATGGGCACGTGGATGTGTGGATGCACGGACACGTGGATGCATAGACAAATGGATGCATGGGCATGTGGATGTATGGATGCATGGACACATAGATGCTTGAACGAATGGATGCATGAACACATGTTTTATGGATCATGGACAAATGGATACATAGATGATGGACATGGATGTATGAATATATGGATGTGTAGACATATGACACATGAACATATGGATACACGGGCACATGGATACATGGACACATGGATATGTGGATGCGTGGAAATATGGATCAACACGCTGTCTCATAATGCCACCCCTGCTTACAATATTTCCTCTGTGAAAAAACCCCCATGGTTCATTTCAACTCATCTTTGAAGGGAAACTTTTGCCTTCTTTGTGACGCTTTCATTATGTCTGTTTATTTTGCCTGACCTGAGTTTATACTCCTCCTCTCCTCATGCACCTCACGTTTCCATGGTAACCTTAGAGCTCTATTTTCATATATCCTTTCAGGCTTGTGCATTAGGTATCTCATTTCGGGGAAGATTTGAAATTTTGCATTTTATATATAATTTATAAATGTAGACATTTGGTTCTCCATATGTTATCTTGAAAGTTATTGATAATGAGATGTAGGATTAATGAGATGTAGGATATCTTCAAATTATACTAATTTTTTGTCCTACGTGTATTTCAGAATGGGGTTTTGATGGCATAGTTCCACCTATTGACAAGGTCAGGCACACACATTGCCGTGCTTCTCTGACCCATTTGCATTTATCTCATGCCCAGTGCAATACATGGAATGATTTCTGTGTGAGATGAACACATGAAGATGTGTCAGTGGGAAGCCCATGGGGAATCAGATCAGGCCAGTGGGGAGGATACAGGCTCCTAGCTCTGGAGTCCATCATCTCCATTGAGTAGCTATATTTGCAAAGTTTCCTAGAAACAAGAGCAACTATAGCACAGGGCTGCTGAAGGAATTTACTCTGGAGGAGTCACTGTCCAGCCTTCCGGGCTCTCTGAGCAGGGGCGGCCTTGCTTCAGGTTCACCAAAACGGTGGGTCATGCTCAGGAAATAAATGACAGGATCATGGTTCCTGCAGACAGTACCTGGGGTGGGAGTGCATGAAACTTCGAGAGGGACCAAGGACACCCCAGTGCCGCGGACATGAAATACTGCCGAGGGAAGCCACGAGCTGCCACGGCACAAGTCTGGTCAGGTCGCAGGTGTGGGCTGCCCAGATCCACACTTTACCACTGATCATGCTCTAGAATGGATGGGCAGAAAGCCTTTGACCTTTTGTTTTGGTGCCAGGTCACGTGTCTGCTCACACGCATGCAGCTCAGCAGTCCAGATGCTTCCTTGCTCCCAATATCCTCTCACCTCGTCAATTGAGCCCCTCATCTGCGCTGTAGCCTACCTCTCTGGACTCACATCTGGGGTTCCGAGCATGCAGGACTATAGAAACTAGTCTAGGTACATAAAAACAGTGAAAGAAGGATGTTGGTGAGGAAGATGAGTCACATAGTACAGACATTAATTTTGAACCAAGTAGATAATTTCTTTGATTCTGAAAAGTAGTCACGTTCTATATGGCTTCCTATCTTTTAGATCAGAATGCTTTGTTAACTAAATTTCATATGAAAAGTATCCTTTTTTTCTCAGGGAAAATCTTGTCAACATTCTGAATCAGCCTAGGGATCTGGGAACATAGAGAATGTGATGTGTCTGCAAGTGTTCTGGATACATCAATTCTCTTTCAGTGCACATCCAGGAAAGCTGCATGAGTAGAGGAAAGAAAGCCAGGTGTCTGCGAGGGGGTCTGAGGTGCATGTGTACACTCATGTGAGTATGTGTGTGATACATGTGGATGCATGTGCGTTTATGCATGAATATATATGTGATAACATGGCTTGCAATTATCCACACACTTTGTCTGTGGGACACAACAAAATCAAGCTATGGTCGAGATGTAGATTTCTTACTGGTTGACTGACAGTCATAGTTCCAGAAGGTATACTGCAGGTGCAGGGTAGAGTTGTCCTCAATATCCACACTCTGTCATGTATCCTGAGTGCCATGCTACCAACCTGCTAGGCAGGACTTGCCCAAGGGTGCAATGGCAGCATGGTGGCCATGGGGCAAAAAACTGCTTTCTGATTGGATTTAAGGACCCAAGGTTATTCACACCTAGTGTGACTACAGATTGGTTCGATGCCAGTGGCTGAGCACTCAGAGCGAGGAAACTGCTGCTCTTGTTTTGCTAAATGAACTGCAATTGCAAGTGTTATTTTTAAAAAATATATATATATATATATATATATATATATATATATATATATATATATATATATATATATATATAAACATAATTTGCTGGAACCTTTGTAGAGAACAGGACTGATCTGGAGACAGGAGGTGCAGGTGGAAAAGTATATTGGGGAAAGAGACAAATCAAAGAGGAAAGAAATCGTGCAGGCTAGAAAGCCTGAGACCTTCATCCCTGGATCAGAGCATCTATGTGAACTCAAGGAACAGACAAACAGTGAGGGATTCTGGGACCATGGCTCCAGACAGCTCTAGTTCTAGTTCTTTTGAAAGCATCTGTGTGGAATATGAAATGAAATGGACCTGCCGAGTCTTTAATAGAAGACAAACAAAATGCAGGAGCTGTAGGTCAATTCTGAACACGGAATCTTTTGCAATGCATCGCGGGGTAAGCACTTGCTTGAAGGCCTTAGAACACACAGAGGCTTTGTGTTTTGACCTTGACTAACTCCAGAAAATGCAAATCCGCACTGCAAGAAGCCAGTACCTGGATCCATGATGAAGTAGAAGGGGAGAATGAGCCTTGCGGCAAGTCCTTCCTGCCAAGGAAGGGGGCCTGAGCTCACCTTGGAGGGCTGAGATTTCTGATGTTCTTCCAGGCCTGTGCACACCACAGTCCAGCTCTGAAGGAAGGTGAAGCTGGACAGGACAGAGGCTGCTGGCCTTTCAGCACCGAGTTCCTCGCAGCCTCACGGATTCCTGGGGGGTTGAGGTCAGTCTAAAGCTAGGCACAGTTTAGCGGTTTCTCTGGGCGGAAAAGCTGTGTCAGGGCTTTTAAAAGTATACATGTGAGCTCCACTGAGCAAAGAGCATTTTGAGAGAGGGAGGTGCGGAGCTTCACGTCGGAGCGAGCAACGGCTTTCCTTTCTGTTCCTTCTCAATAAGCATGTGTTCGGCTAAGATGCATGCGCTCACCCTTCTGGCCTGCCTCAGCCCGTGTGAGCAGGCTCTTCATGAGGCCGGCAGCCTTAAGTAATGTCACCAGGGGCGTGAGACGGCAGTCCTGCTCTGTGTCAGTTACTGTGCGAAGGAAGCAAGCGTTTGGGGAAGTTCTGTCCCGTGGTTTATCAGGAAGTATATAGCAACCAGCTTCTGGGAATAAAATCGAGGGAAGCAAACCATTGATGACTAGTTCCACAGCAGCCTCCTGTGAATGTCCTAGCAGCGCTGGCTCAGTCCGCCTTGGCTCCTTCTCCAGTTTGAAAATTCCTTATCGCCAGTTGGCAGCTGACTTTAAGACATCACTGATTTTATTGTTCATCACTGATTTTAACGTTTTAATGTTCCTCTCAAAAATCTGCCAAATCCAAATTGGAATAATCATTTTGATAAGCAGAAACTCCATCAGTACAGACACAGAAACGCATCCAATGTTTACCATTAACTAGTGGTTCTCAGAACGAAGTGCAAGGGCTGAGAAGCGCTGCTATTAAAGCCTTCCACTCTGCAGTGTCTTATGGGCAACTGATAAAAGTAGGGTGGATGGAGTTAGCGCCTGTGTTTTCAATATTTCCGTGTTCTTCATTTTCTTGAGTTTTGAATCAGACTCCTAATCAACTGTATGTGGGAGCTTATTAGATAAGGAACATTCATCTAAAGTTGGTAATTCTTACTTTACAAACAGAAGAAATCAAAATAAGGACAATCAATGTCATTTCTAGGACTTTGAGGGAAAGTGTAACCAAGTCATTGACCACTGCCTACTTTTAAAATACCAGATTCCAGACCCGAGCATAGCACCTCCAAGTCTTCAGTCATTGTCTTAAGCTAGCATTCCAGACTGATTGTCCCAAGATGGGGTGAGTTATTATCTCACCGTGAGAGCTAAGACTGCCCCCCAACTAAGCAGTTAGTCGGCTGTGGGAACTGGATTATCCTCTAACTCACGACAACTTCTCCAGAGTCACCTTCACTTTGAAGAGCCACATTTGGGATAATCACCGCCCAGGCCACAGCTGCTCTCATCCATTCCCATGTGGAAACTTACAGTGCTGCTCAGCCCCCCAAAGAAGGCGGGGGACACAGGTCCCCTTGTTTTCCTTAGGTGCTCACCTGGAGTGAATCCTTTCCACTCTGTTACTTCTTCTTCTTTGTCCCTGGCAGTGGGGGCCATGCTTGACTTGTGGGCATCCCTGAATTCAATCAAGGATTCCCAATGGCATTTTACTTTGTCCATTTCAAGGTCAAGGAAGATTCTCACTGCTGGGCATAGTGAATAATGTTCCATATGCATCTTTCTCTTGCAGTCCAGGCAATTTTTAGAGAACAGTTATTTTATTACTTTTAGCTCAGAGCCCATGAGTGTGAGAAGGAATTTTGAGAATGTGTGCTTGTTCTTCCTAACACGCACTGTCCTGCTGTGTGTCTGTCACTGTGGCTGATTCTTCCTGGTCTGCATGCACATGTCACAGCTGTAGATTTTGTCTTCAACACTTTGGACCTTGGTAAATCCTTAGCGTGCAGTTTGTTTCCGAGAGCGGCTGATATTCTCCGTGGATGCCTTGTGGTCAACAAGGGAGGATTATTGATTGTCATCACTAACATCTCAGAGGCAATGACAGACCTGGGGCAGCGAGAGGAAGTGTGGCTTCTGGACAGGGGCTACTTGGTTTGTGTGAAAGATGAGCCCAGGAAGAAGAGCATTTGAGGCGAGTGAGATAACAGGACAACAGCACATCACTAGTCTTACTGACCGACGCATCTCTACTTTACAACAGCAGGAGCCAGGTGCAGCTCATGCACGCAGAGTTCAGTGTGCTGCGCAGATGAAGTAATCAACTTTTTCATATTTGCTCTGGAATTTCCCACGTTCGTTCTAAACGAGTTCTGGAAATCTGTCTTATCAAGTCTCTGGCATACAGGGACCATTGATCACTCTACATCCTGGATTTTCAGGAGCAAACATTTACACTGAACATGTATGTGCACAAACACATCATGCTTCTGTATTAGCATATAACGTATTAGGCAATTGTTAACCAGTTTCCATCTGGTTGTGTTATGCTAAGTTTATGTGTTCCTATCTTGCTCACAAGGATGCCACGAGGCACTTGCTTTCCTGAAATCGACACATGATAAGCCAATATAACAGCTTTGGCATTTTAACAGACATTGAAATTGACATTAGCTGTCCTAAGATAACATGCTTACATTTCTGACAGAAATTGACGGTAAGAATTTGATGGCATGTAGACTTTCCTTTCAATAACTTCACTTTACTATCAGTTTTGTTTTTAAAGAATATGTAGCTGAAGATTTAGGTAAGTCAGAATTTTGCATCTTGTGTTTGCGCAGGTGAAGTCTTCCTGAGACCCCACCTCACACGTCTGTCTGCTCTGGTCTGCTACTGTTTATACATGCGACGTGTGTACAGAGTCTGGCCCATCAGCGAGTATTTGTTCGTTTGTTAGAAACAATTATGATAAGGTGTCATGACACATACAAGCCTAAAGAGAGAAGAGACCAGCAATTACTAGTTATGGCAGAACACAGAAACTGTCAGCAGACTGAGGCTTGTACCTGTTGGTGCCAATTTGCCTTTAAATTGTTGAGATAAATTATATGCCAAAGCAGCTTCAGAAAGGAGGGAATATTTTGGCTTAAAGTTTGAGAGTCCATCCCACCACAGCATGACAGTCACAGTGGCAGGAGCTTTGGGCCACTGGTCATATTGCATTGGCGTCAAGAAATAGAGGTGGATGCTGGTCCTCGGTCTCTTTGCTCGTGCTCTGTCCTCTCTCTTTCTCGCTCAGTCTGGGACCCCACCCCATGGGGGTGATGCTCACATTAGGATGGGGTCTTCACAAGTCTGTTAATCCAGTCTTGAGTCCCTTGCAGACTCACATGCATACCTGGACATTTGTCTCCTAGGTGATCATTGGTATTGTCAACAGTCAACTGTCACAAGCAAATGGTATTTTATTGCCAGGCAAGTTATACAGCTAGTCCAAGTTGATGATTTAAAACATAGCATTTTGGAAAAAATGCAGTCACATGATAAAGTTGGAACTATAGGGGAGAAGAGCGGGTACTCAAATCAGCTGATGGGGTGAAGAAATCAATGTGAACAATTGCAGTTCCTATGTGTGAGGAAATCAGAACATAGCAAGGGAAGTAGAAATATAAACACAGAACTGTCATTTCAGTTGCCTGTGCCTAAGGTAAGAACATAACATAGCTGGGTGAGATATTGACTATGGAAACAGATCTCAACTGTCACTTGACCAGTATATGTATATATATAATAAACTCATAAATAGAGTTTTTATTTATAAAATAATTATGGTGATGTGTTTGGTTTATTTATTTCTCTATCCATGTCCTTATTCTCTTTCCTTTCAATAACTTCAACTTTCAATATCAACTTTCTTGATATCCTTTTCCTTCTCTTCTTTTTCCTTTGATCAGTTCCCTATTCCTCTTCTTCTTCCTTTTTCTCCTCCTTATCTTTAATAAAATTGAAAAGAAAGTATTTTCAAAATTACCCATGAAAATTAACTGGAAACTTTAAAGAAAAAATATATAATCATTAAAATTTAAAACTCTGCTAATTAAAAATAAAATATTTGAAATTGAGTTTTGGTAACACTAACATACATGCACTTAAAGAAATATAGTGAATAGAAAGGTTGCTGAAGTATATGTACATATATATAGTGCTAATTATTTGTAAAATATCACAATACACAAAATATATACTTTAGATATTTATAGGTATATTTATGAATATGCATGTGGACTATAGGTATAGCAACAGAATGAAATATGCTTGGGAATGTTAAACACCAACTTTGCATTAAGAGTCATGGTTATAAAAGAATAAGAAAGACACAGAAATATCAACTCAATGGTATTTCTTGCTTAAAACTGAAGGACCCAAGTCAACGAGAAGACTCCTATCCTATTTCTACAGCTGCCACGGAATGTGCTTGTAATCCCAGCACTCTGGAGATGGGGAGGAAGCCTGAGGTAGAAGTCATCCTGGGCTGACTAGTCCAATCCTGTCACTCCAGAACCGGTGATTCAAGTTCAGTACAGATGTCCTACTTCACAGCTAGGCCGTTGTCCTGATAAATCAATCATAAGTGGTAATATTGTAAGCCATAGCTGCTCTTGATACATCTGCCCTCCCAATCATCGTCGTCAGCTGCCAGCTCCCTGCGTGGTCACACAACCTGCTGTACTAAACTGCTTCTCTCCAGAATCACAAGAGGCACTGGAAATGTGAGCTGCACCTCACCCACCTGTCTGGATAAGGAAAGCCATCTAGAAGCTTCTCCCTCCTTCAGCATCCTTGTCTCTGGATCCAAGACCTACTTAAGGCTCTTTCCCTTCTAGTGCTCCTTCGAACACCTCCTTCCCGGTTTCTGAGATCCACCGCTCAAAAATTCTCCCGTGCTCTTCTCAGTGTGTTGCCGTCCTTCCCTCACCACCAGGGCTGACGGCAGCCCTTGTCACCAGTGAAGAAGTGGCGATGGAAGTCAGTCCCTGACTTGCCCCTGTGCACCAGCAACAGCCCTGTATCCCGTGGTAGGGCGTGGGGAGCAGGGTCCTCCCCAGCTTGACCTCTGGACATCGGCTCCCACAGCCCAGTCTGAAGTTCTTCAGCATAGTGATTGCATTAAATCACACCCTGGTCAGAGTCTACAATCCCAAGTACTATATTGTAACCATTATTCCTACTCTGCCAATATAGCTACCATAAATTCTTCCCCACATTTTATGAAAATTATATTGTAAGTTCTACTTGTGGGTAGTTCTGAGTGGCGCTTCTGAGTCCCTCAGTGGTTTTCTTAAGGTTTGAATGGAGGGCAAGGGTTGGATTGGGGGAGTGACATTCACTTGTGGGCTTTTGTTTCTTTGTTGTTCCCGCTGTGTGCTGGTCAGACAAGGCTCCTGGGACCCTCCTCTGCCTCTGTGCCAATCCATTCATCACTCACAGCATCATCGATTATCTCTGTGCTGCTGCCTCTTGAGACATGCTGCTTCAGGGTCAATAGAGCTGAGGGACGACGCTCATTGTACGAATACTGCTGGGAAGGGCTGAGTCCAAGCCGGAGACACGGCTCCTTTCTCTGCAAGCCAGACTGCAATCACTCATTTTGTGTCTGTAAGCATTGAAGATGAGAATTTCCAATTAAGGCCAGCACCATCATAGGCATTTCTACATCTGCTAAGTCAACACAGCTATGTTCAGGTTATTCACTTTATAAGAAGCTTTTGAACCCACTGACGGTGTGCCAGGCGTTGTGGTAGACTGTGGAGAACAAAGGAAGAAATGTGATATGTGGATTTGCTCTCAAAGTATTTGCACTAATCGTAAGACTAAAAAAGCAAGCAAGCAAGCAAATGGATAAATATCAAAGTAAATAAGTTTTCTCGCTAATGGTAACACAAAGCAGAGCTTAATTAACAGACCACTGAATTATGCAGCAGGAACGGCCACGTCCTTGAAAGCAAGAGAGATACAACAGGCAATAATAAATAAGGGACGCCAAGGAAGCCTGCTCAGATCTCAGCATCTGAGTGCATGTGTCCAGCTTGGGAGAAATCTGCTTCTGTGGGCAGGTCTAGGAAGGGACCACCCGAAGCCTGTTCAAGAAAGGGTGGAGCCAACTCAGGAGGGAACAACACTGCACTGGGTGCCTACAGTAGAAGCGGGTGACTTGGAGCCAGAAGACCAGTGACAGGGGCTAAGCTTATGGGTTTTCCAGACTCCAGGTCACGTCTGCAGAGGAGAGAAGCCCTCTCTAACTCCCCAACACACTTGAGTGACAATAGGAATGAAGGGAACATGAAGCCCAGACTGTGTGATTGTGAGAAGGTTACAAAGCCCTGGGTGAGGATCCCACCTAGCCAGAGCCTGGGGAGAACGAGGGGAGTTCTGGGAAGGGTCCCATGAGCACAGCCTGGGGGAGAACGAGGGGAGTTCTGGGAAGGGTCCCATGAGCAGAGCCTGGGGGAGAACAGGGGAGTTCTGGGAAGGGTCCCATGAGCAGAGCCTGGGAAGAATGAGGGGAGTTCTGGGAAGGGTCCCATGAGCAGAGCCTGGGGAGAACGAGGGGAGTTCTGGGAAGGGTCCCGTGAGCACAGCCTGGGGGAGAACGAGGGGAGTTCTGAGAAGGGTCCCATGAGCACAGCCTGGGGGAGAACGAGGGGAGTTCTGGGAAGGGTCCCATGAGCACAGCCTGGGGAGAATGAGGGGAGTTCTGGGAAGGGCCACCTAGCCAGAGCCTGGCTTCTCCAAGGCCGCAGCCTCGCATCAGGACCAGCAGACTTGTGATGGCCTCATTTGGCTCTGTTCTCCTCCTAGTGTCGGTCATCCACTCTTGCTTGCATATCAAGGTTCTCTGCGGGGAAGGGTAAACCACCAAATCCTAGGTAAGTAGCACCTAGCACCGTGACAGGCACACAGCAGTGCTCCATCCGTGTCTACTGACACGATGAGAGAGAGGACAGGATGGACGAGAACTGTTTCTGTGGGGGGTCTCATTTGCATATCGTCGTGTAGAAAATGTGATAATTAGCTTCTGCTAAAGGGAATACGGATTAAAGTTTTGGTGCCAAAGAACAGTAGAAAATGCGTCTCCCAAGACATTAAATCATGCACCAAAGGAAAAAAAGAAAAGAAAATCTTTGCTTCTGTATTAAGCACCCATAGGGCTAATGAAAGTTTGTTTACGAACTCTATGGAAAGAGTGATTCCCATGGACTCTAATATTATTATATTATCCCAAAGGCTTCCTCCACCCAGTGCCAACACTCATGATTTTAACACTCATGACCAAATTCATGATCCAGATCAATATTCTTTTCATATGAGTGCTTGCTGGAGTGGCCACACTCTCATTCCACTGAAACTCGTGATATTTAAAGTATCTGTGGATGTTGCCGCGGGGAGCAGCATTCATGGCTGGTTAGATCCATGTTGTGTATCTGATAACTCTATAGAGTTTATGTTTCCTTTAGCTTCATGACAGAAAGTCTTAACACGGCGGCAGGTGCTGCCATGCCAGGATTAGGTTCAGATGCCGTTCTCGTGATCATCCCTTGTTCTGCAAAAAGTTGGCGGTACAAGCTGTGGTTCATGTTTCACCATTTATGACCAAGGGGTGACTTAACTACGGTAAACATTGAGGATGTACTTGTATCCTGTATGCTGCACAAACATAATGTTTTGAATGGAAGGTGCCTGAAGTTTCCAGCATGCTTATATTCAGCCTGGAAAGACGTCCAACACAGCCTTCTTGGTGGGATTAAAGGTGCGGAGCAGCCCAGGCTTGATTCTTCAGGGACTGGGAGGCTGAGGCATCCTTACAAGGGGTAGTGGGAACTGTAATGACTCAAGGCGGCTGGCAGCCATGAACAGCCACTTGTCACGTGCCATGCCTCACGTGTGCTTAGGTGGCAAAGCCAGAGACCTGCTTGATTGCAAAAGGCGCGGCTTCCATTGCAGGAGGAATTAGGTCCCAGCACTCACTAGCTGGGCCATGCTTCAGAGTGTCGGCGGCCACAGCGAGTCACAAGGCTAAGCGGTAGCTCTAAAGAGGGGCCTGCCATTTGAACGCCCACAAAGCCGCCGTACTGCAGGAGGGTCCCACCAGAAGCACGTTTAGAAGAGTGTGCGGGGAGTGGGAGGAAGGAGGAGCCACAAGGAGATCCGTGGGAATTGGGGGCGACAGAAACCTGAGGCTGAAGAGGACTGTGCTTCGCTTTGGACTCTGTTCCTGAACCCAAAACATCTTTTTCTACTGAAGACCCTGAAACACGAGGGACGTGATTACCTGGCCTGGCCCGGGAAAGGCCTCCTTCAGATTGGAAGCACACCTTGCTAAGCAGGCGCCCAGAGGCCTGGCCCGAACTTGAACTTACTGCTGGTCAACTAGTCTGACCAGCACGGGCTGCATCTGTCTCTTTGGACCCCTGTCACTGTGGAGGACCTTGTTTTTTACAGGATGGGAGCTCTACAGCCTGTGGGAAGGGGAGGTTGCCGTACAAGTCACTCTGCATCACTGTAAGAAACACCAGAGTTAAATCGGCTTGTAAAGAGAAGGGTTCAGTTGGGCTCACAGTTTTGGAGTTTTCGGTCCATCTTCAGCTGTTCCAATTGTTTCAGGCTGTGGCAAGACAGCTAATCCCAGTTCATAGCAGAGCAAAACCACTTGTCAGGGCGCCATCCGGCCATCCCTTAGTGATTACACTGTTTCGCCTTGAAAGTCTCTACACGGTCCTCCCACCCCATGAAAGATGAAGGGATGTACCCGCCAAGACATCAGTAACTGCAACGCTGCTGTGATCCTCTGATTGTTATGACTAACTGGTGAGTTTTCTCCTCCTTATAAGCCTCCTCTTTTTCTTTCGCATGATGACGGGGAGGTCTGGTCTCCCCAGGGAGCCTAGGTAGTGTTGGTAATAGCTGCTCAGAAGCATTCTGAGTTTCTCCCCTTCCTAGGGACAAGCCACCATGAGGCCTGCCGTTCTGTCAGCACCAGCAAAGCATCTACATTGTGTTTGGTGACAGAGGGTGGGTACATATGACAGGGAGGGTCTTACTGGGTTTGAATGAATGCATTTCATTTCATATTTGGCTCTGAGCAAAGATCTTCCCTAAAAATGAAAATGTCACATTTCTTACTGTTGAAGAGAGCTTTCAATTTCTCATTTTCTGTACATCAATTCTAGAAGAAGATTGTATCAGTAATGCTCACACTTGGTTTTAATTAGCAGTCATTTCTGAACTACTCCATGAAAAGCTTTGCAAAAGAAATGGAAAAAACTCATAAATATGTCAGTCTTGGTGCAAAAAATTTTTTCCAAGTTTCATGGATTGGAAAAGTTTGCTGAAGTAGTGGATTTTACACTTTTTTATGTGGCCGTCTCTCCTCCATCCAGCCCATCTGTCTTGTTTCAATCTCCCGAAGTCTTCAAACTCTATCACATGCTGGGCTTGTGCCTGACTCTCTCAATCACCACTTTTTCCTCTCTATGCTCTCCAAGTCACAGAGAAAATGGACAGTTCTCATGTGCAGCTGGAAATTTTCCATTTATTGGCTATAGGAGTGCAGACAAGGAAAACCTCTCTGAAAGTCATCTTGGGCAGAGAGAACAGAGCCCTGAATTATTTAGTGTGGTGTTTGGGGTCTCACAGGCAAAGCAAGGCTGGTCCTCAGAAATAGTCTGTCCAGGGAAAATGCTCTAAAATAAATTCAGTGAAATTAAGTACCATGTACCTTCAAATATATGCTATAAAGCAGGAGAAATAAGAATAATGCATGCATTGCAGTTAATAAGTAAAAGATTAGGTCTCTGGCATTTTTTCTCTTTCCTGTCAGTCTACATAACAGACAGTTATCTCCAGTTCACTCCTTTGACAACTATTAATTGAAATTTAATTATGTATCGGGTACTGCAATAAGCTCTGCTATTTCAAGGAGGAGTCAAATACTGTCATTATCTGCAAAGAACTAAGGACTTGAGGGGGAGGTAAGCCAAGCACTCAGAGCAGCAGATAAGTACAGCAGTGGATCCTGGACATCCCAGGAAAGCACAAAGGGTGCGAGCACCCATTTGAAGGCAGGACCTGCAGCATCAAGCGTGACCACGCGGAGGATGCAGTATCAAGGGTGGTCACGCGGAGGATGCAGTATCAAGGGTGGTCACGAGGTGGATGCAGCATCAAGGGTGGTCACGAGGTGGATGCAGCATCAAGGGTGACCCCGCAGAGGATGCAGCATCAAGGGTGACCACGAGGTGGATGCAGCATCAAGGGTACCACGCGGAGGATGCAGTGTCAAGGGTGGCCACGAGGTGAATGCAACATCAAAGGTGACCACGCGGAGGATGCAGTGTCGAGGGTGGCCATGTGGAGGATGCAGCATCAAGGGTGGTCACGTGGAGGATGCAGTGTCGAGGGTGGCCATGTGGAGGATGCAGCATCAAGGGTGACCACGAGGTGGATGCAGCGTCAAGGGTGGCCACGAGGAGGATGCAGCGTCAAGGGTAGCCACGAGGAGGATGTAGCATCAAGGGTGACCATGTGGAGGATGCAGCGTCAAGGGTGGCCACGAGGAGGATGTAGCATCAAGTGTGACCACGAGGAGGATGCAGCGTCAAGGGTGGCCACGAGGAGGATGCAGCGTCAAGGGTGGCCATGAGGAGGATGTAGCGTCAAGGGTGGCCACGAGGAGGATGCAGTATCAAGGGTAGCCACGAGGAGGATGCAGCGTCAAGGGTGGCCACGAGGAGGATGCAGTATCAAGGGTGGCCACGAGGAGGATGCAGCGTCAAGGGTGGTCACGAGGAGGATGCAGCATCAAGGGTGGCACGAGGAGGATGCAGCGTCAAGGGTGGCCACGCGGAGGATGCAGTGTCAAGGGTGGCCATGAGGAGGATGCAGCGTCAAGGTGACCACGAGGAGGATGCAGCATCAAGGTGACCACGCGGAGGATGCAGTGTCAAGGGTGGCCATGAGGAAGATGCAGCATCAAGGGTGGCCACGCAAAAGATGCAACGTTAAGAGTGACTTCACGGAGGATGCAGCATCAAGGGTGACCACATGGAGGATGTAGCGTCAAGGTGACCACAAGGAGGATGCAGCATCAAGGGGACCATGAGAGGGATGTGATGAGTCGCACGAGGGCCGAGGAGACGTTTATCCAGCTGTGGAAAGGCTGCTCAGGAGGCAGGATAGATGTGCACACGGCACAGTGTAGCAGAGATGAGTCTGGGAGCTGCAGGACTCTGACACAACTCCAGGCGGTGTTGTTTAGGTAGCAGTGATACTTGGTGCTAGGAAAGTAACAGTGCTAGTTTGTGCAGCTCTTTCTTGGGTGGCTGTGTGCCGCGTCCCTATCCAACTAATCTGGTAGAATATGTCTCAGTTTGGAAAAGGTGGATTCAAAGTATCATGTTTTGGGATAAGGACATGGCTTTATTTTAGAGAAATAAGGAAAAATATGGAAATTGTCAGGCCTTGGTGTTTCTTCCCAGCACAGGCCTAAAAGCCTGTCCTCTGAGGAAGGTCACAGTAACGCCCAAGGACAGGGGCTGGGCATTCTCTCCTAGACAATTCAAGTTTTGCCTCAGGCAGGAATTCTTATGGTAATTAGGGGTGCCCTTTGTTAGGGTTTTTGGAACTAGCTTCCTGCTCTCTGTTCTAGAAAAGAAGCCTGCTTTTTAAAGTTTAGTCAAATACTAAATAGAAATTTCATGTCTAGTCATTTATAATAAGTAGACTTGTTAGCCAAAATGTGTGCACTGATTTTAAGGAAATTAGAGAATAACTTCTAGAGTCTTAAAACATAGGTTGGGTAGGATTCCCACCTATGTACTAACTCAGAAATTCCAGAAGTACAAGACTATGCTCTCATCTCAGTCCACCGGAACCTTAAAAGAAACTGTGATACCCTCTTACCCTGGCTGAAGGCCAAGGAAGAGACCATCATGCCAGAAAGTCTAGATGCCAAGACTGCCCCTGGAGATGGTATTTGCAATCCAAACTGGGAGAATCCATGTCAGAAGCAAAGGGGGCTGTGTCTTTCCTACCCCAAACAGCACTCTTATGAGAAATCACAGAGATGGACCATCTGAGTGCACTCCCACCAATGATCGCCTCTGCCCCGAAAGAGACACCCTTGGCATATGGGGCCTGACTGGACCCCAGGTTTGGAGTATGCATGGTTCACAGATGGGTCATCTAACTGATGGCAATACGCTTCTGGAATTCTTCAAAAGAAGACATAAACAACCTTACTATTAAAGAAATAGAAGGATGCTATTATAGAAGTTATTCTTTTAATACCTATATTGCTTAAGTGTTTTCTTCAGTGCATACCTCAGTGTTCCATCGACAGAACCAGCTATAGCTTATGGGCCTTGAGTATTCAAGTCAAGGCCCCCCCCCCCTTTTGGAGATGTGGTTTAAGCTTAGATAGTAGAGACTACATGAGCCACATACATCTTCCCAAGTTAGAACCTGCTGATGTCGACCTGCCTGACTGAGAGTATCAACCTGGAGAGGACAACAGCCAAAGCTCACGCTGGGACTTGTGGGGTGTTGAGGATTCCTATAGTTAACTGTAAAATATGTTCCTTGCTAAATTCAATAAGAGAACATTCTGCCTCTGTATTTTAAAAGAAAACAGTCTCTGTTAAAACGTGGGCTCAGCCCCCACAGCTATCCGGTGAAGCATTATAGATTAGATAAGTTTTCAAATACTGAGAATGTTCCTGTTAAGTGCCTTTGTCCTGAAGCAATGGGTTAGGTTCTTGAAAAAAGAACAAAGGGTCCACCCTGAAGGTGACTTTGCTGATTATCTATTATGTATGCAACATTCTTTACCCCAAAAGTTTCTGTATTATGTATACAACATTCTTTACCCCAAAAGTTTCTATATTATGTATGCAACATTCTTTACCCCAAAAGTTTCTGTATTATGTATGCAACATTCTTTACCCCAAAAGTTTCTGTATAATGTATGCAACATTCTTTACCCAAAAAGTTTCTGTATAAAAGCTGTCACGAAAGTTTCAATAAACGGGTTCAGGATTCACTCGGACGAGAGGGAGCTGCGTGTGTTCTGTTCTCCACCCGGTCCTGGGGAGCCCTGGTCTCGAGGCTGCGACTCTGGTCTGCAGCAACTGGCGCCCGAACAGGGACACTGGACTGGGTTTTTCTTTCCTTTTTCTCTTTTCTTTTTTTTTCTTTTCTTTTCTCTTTCAGTTTTCAGGCAAGCATAACATCCCAGTCTCCTCGGACGCAAGTGGAGCCGAGTAAGACGGGGAAGAAAAGATTCCGCCCCTCGGACGCGAGTGGAGCCGAGTGAAGAAGGCGGGTAAGCAACATGGGTCATACTGAGTCTAAAGAGAGAAGACTCTTCATAGGTGTAACTAAGCAAATGATAAATGCACGAGGTATTCATATTTCTTCTAAGAAGTCAAGAAAGTTTTTATGTTTTGTACAAAAATGTTGTCCTTGGTTTCCAGAGGAAGGAAGCTTGGATCTAGAAGTTTGGAAAAGGATAGGAAAAGAGATAAAGAACTATTATCATGTTCATGGACCAGAAAAGGTCCCAGTTTCTGCATTTTCTCTATGTAGTTTAATGATAGATTCCTTAGGTCCTAGTCAAGAAACAGTAAGCATAGCACAAAAAACTAAGTTAGAGGAGGAGGCTCCTCTGACTCCAAAAGAAAATAAAGATAGAAATTACGAAGGTTCAGTTCAGCCTAAAGATGTCATAACAGTAAATTTAAAGAAAAAAGCGGATGATAAGACCGATTTAGGGAAAGAGGCAGACAGTAATGTCCTGTCTACCTCTGAAGAGACTGATTTAAAGAAAGAAACAGCACCTCACCGTGATGAGGATGTGGGGGTATTTTTAAAGGCTTCAGCGCCCCCACCTTATAATCAAAGACATATAGAAAAGAAGCCTGTGGAGCCTCCCACGAAGGTGGGCTTTCTTGGAGCAGTGCAACAAGCTAGAGAAATGGGAGATCATTCTTTCCTATTTCCCATTACTCAGGACATTGGAGACGAAAATCCTATATGGGAACCACTGTCATATAAGCTTTTAAAAGAGCTCAAAAATGCTGTAAAAGACTTTGGTCCCACGTCTCCATACACTCTGCAGCTAGTGGACACTGTTGCAGGGGAATGGATGACTCCTTTTGATTGGCAGCAAACAGCTAAGTCATGCTTAAGTCCTGGCCAATATTTACTATGGAAAACGGAATATGAAGACAGGGCTAAAAGAGTTATTCAAGGACAAATAACCAAGAGAACAGAAGGCTTAACCATGGCTATGCTAACAGGTACAGGGGATTATTATACAACCCAAGCCCAGCTAAACTTACCTAGGGCAGCTCTAGAGGAAATTAATAGAATAGCGGTGAGAGCTTGGAGAGATCTGCCAGTCCCAGAGACCAAATCTACTCATTTGGCAAATATTAAACAAAAGGCAGACCAACCATATGAAGATTTTATAGCTCAATTGACTGAGGCAGTCGAAAGGATGATTACTAATTCAGAAGCGGCAGAAATGCTTATAAAACAACTGGCTTTTGAAAATGCAAATGTGACGTGCCAGGCCCTGTTAAGATCAATCAGAAAGCAGGGGTCTATAGGAGACTACATTAAAGTCTGTATGGATGCCTCACCAGCTTATGTACAGGGTATGGCTATAGCAGCGGCACTGAAAGGACAGACCTATACACAATTTGTCAAGACTATTGGCAATGAAGGACAAAGAAATATGGACTGCTTTACTTGCGGCAGTAAGGGACATTTCAGCAAGGAGTGTCCCAACAAAAGTAAAGATCGTGAACAAGGTAATAAGCCAAGAGGGCTATGTCCCAGATGTCAAAAGAGATATCATTGGAAAAATGAATGTAGATCTAGATATCATAAGGACGGAACTTTTCTGCCTCCACAGATAGGTAACAATGATCAAGTGATGGTTAAGAGTAATCCAAATAGTGACTCAAAAAACGGGGCTTGGGGCCAGCCCCAGGCCCCGGAAAAAATTTGGGGAAACCCCCAGGGTCAGGGAAATCCATTCACTCCCTGGCAAGGGGCTCCCCTGGAGGTGCAGGCTTAGATTTGACTTCTAGTAAGGATTTAATTATTCCCTCAGACTCGGGAGTTCATTTAATTCCCTCTGGCATTTTTGGGCCTTTGCCACAAGGGTGTTTTGGCCTCATTCTTGGGAAAAGTTCTTCCTCCAGGGCTGGCATTCAAGTACTGCCTGAGGTGGTGGATTCCAATTATATCGGAGAAATTCAATTCATGATTCAATCCTCAGATAAGACTATTCAAATACATAAGAATCAGAGAGTTGCACAGTTATTACTTTTACCTTATTTAAATCTGTCTAATGATAAAAGAGAAAGAGGTTTTGGTTCTGCTGATGTAGTGACATGGGTTCAAAAGGTCCAGGAAAGTCGCCCTATGAGAAACATACAAGTACAGGGAAAAAATATATTGGGACTAATGGATACAGGAGCTGATGTGTCCTGTATCGCAGGAAGAGATTGGCCCCCCACATGGCCTGTACTTAACAGTTCTTCCACTTTGGTGGGTTTAGGATCAGCCTCAAATGTAACAAAGAGTACACAAATACTAAAATGGACAGATGGAATTAAAACAGGAAGTTTTCAGCCTTATGTCATTCCTTCTCTTCCTTTCTCGTTATGGGGGAGAGATATTTTATCCTCAATGGGAAAGACCTTAGTAGTTCCTGATCCTATAGAATCAGAACAAAATTTTTAATTGGGGCTACTGTTGATTATCATGCTGATAAAATACAGTGGAAATCTGAAGAGCCTGTGTGGGTTGAACAGTGGCCCCTTTCAATGGAAAAAATACAGGCTGTAGAACAATTGGTACAAGAACAGTTAAAACTAGGACATATAGAACCATCAAACAGTCCTTGGAATACTCCTATTTTTGTTATTAAAAAGAAATCTGGAAAATGGCGTCTATTACAGGATCTGAGGGCTATTAATAAGACTATGGAGGACATGGGGGCCCTACAGCCAGGGCTTCCCTCCCCAGTTGCAGTGCCGAAAGGATTTAAAATTATAGTAATTGATTTACAAGACTGTTTTTTTACAATTCCTCTGAGCCCTGAAGATTGCAAGAGATTTGCTTTTAGCGTACCTTCCCCTAATTTGAAGAGGCCTTATCAAAGATATCAATGGAAGGTGCTTCCTCAAGGAATGAAAAACAGCCCTACCCTATGTCAAAAATTTGTTGACTTGGCCTTAGCGAGTACTAGACAAAATTTTCCAGAAGCATATATAATTCATTATATGGATGATATCTTAATGGCATGCCCGACTATGGAACAGACTGAAAAAGTATTAACTGATATGATAAAAAATTTACAAAAATTTGGGTTAGTAGTAGCACCTGAAAAAATACAAAAGGAACCTCCTTTAAATTATTTAGGTAGGGTAATTAATGATGAAGTCATTAACATTCAAAACCTGTCTCTTAGAAGAGATTCATTAAAGACACTTAACGATTTTCAAAATTATTGGGAGATATTAATTGGATAAGACCCTATTTAAAGCTAACTACAGGAGAGTTAAAACCTTTGTTTGATATACTAAAAGGAGACACCCTACCTAATTCACAGAGAAATATTACCCCAGAAGGTGAAAAGGCATTACAAAAGGTAGAAGAAGCTATCAATTTGAATCGACTAACTAGACTAGACTATGATAAAAAATGGTATCTGATAATATTACAAACTCACTACTCTCCAACAGGGTGTATCTGGCAGGGAGCTCCTATAGAATGGCTTCATCTACCTAGTACTATGACAAAAATGAGTACATCATATCCGTATATGGTTGCTTCAATTATAATCAAAGGAAGAATTAGAAGCAGGGAATTATTTGGATATGATGTACAATTTATTATTATTCCTTATACAAAACAACAATGTGACCAGCTATTTCTATTAGAAGATCAATGGGCTATTGCATTCCAGGGATTTACAGGAGAGGTGTTATATCATCTCCCATCAGATCCTTTGCTAAATTTTATCAAACAAACAAAGATTATATTTCCTCACAAAACGAGTTTACAGCCACTAAATGATGCTATAATGATATTTACTGATGGGTCTTCAAATGGAAAATCAGTAACATTAATAGAAAATAAAAAACCAATTATAAAAACCTCAGAAAAGATTTCTGCTCAACAAGCTGAACTTATTGCAATAATCACTGCTTTTGAGACAGTCTCTGAGCCCTTTAATCTTTATACAGATTCAGCTTATGTGTTCAAACTTTTTCCAGGCATAGAAACAGCTACAATTTCATCACAATCAGTGGTTTCTAACTTATTAATAGATTTACAAGGTTTAATTCACAAAAGAAATAATAAATTTTACATTGGACATATACGAGGTCATTCGAACCTGCCAGGTTCGTTATCTCAAGGAAATATATTGGCAGATACATTTACTAAAGAGATATTGGTATCTACTGTTACAGCAGCTCGAGAAAGCCATAATCTTCATCATCAGAATGCATTGGCCCTTAAGAGACAATTTAATATTACTCGGGAACAAGCTAGACAAATTGTCAAAGAGTGTTCTAACTGTCCTCAGCACTTCTCTAACCTATCGATGGGAGTAAACCCTAGGGGTCTAAAGCCTAATACTTTATGGCAGATGGATGTGACTCACGTTCAAAAGTTTGGAAAATTAGCTTATGTTCATGTGACTATAGATACTTTCTCTAATGTGATTATGGCTACTGCCAGAACAGGGGAAGCAGTTAAGGATGTCGTTCAACATCTCTTCGCCTGCTTTGCTATTTTGGGAATGCCTCATAGTATAAAAACTGATAATGCTCCAGCCTACACTTCTAAAGCATTTCGACAATTTTGTGATAAGTTTAATATTCATCATTCTACAGGGATTCCTTATAATCCTCAAGGTCAAGCTGTTATTGAGAGAGCTCATCAAACGCTAAAAACACAAATTAACAGGTTAACTGGAGAATCAGTACAATACTATTCACCTCATCAGATTCTTAACCATGCCCTATTCGTTATTAATTATCTCAATATGGACGATAAAGGATTAACCCCAATGTTAAGACATTGGGATCGACCCCCTGATATAAAGCCATATGTGTATTGGAAAGATTTATTAACGTCACAATGGAAAGGACCTGATGTACTTTTAACATCAGGGCGAGGCTATGCTTGTATTTTTCCACAGGATGCTGATTCCCCCATATGGGTCCCGGATCGACTCATCCGGCCAGCCTTCAAAAAGAAAGATGACTCCGAAAACACCACGCCAACCCAGTCTATTACGGACGTCCAACCCAGAGTCGCTGGTGATCCCAGTAAGAAATCTTCACCTTCGCCCCACTCTTCTCTTTAAGGACACTCAAGCCGTGTCACCACCCACCTGGAGGCGACCTAAGAAGTTGACTTCTGAGGCTGAACGTGCTGCCTCCACTGGAAGGAGTCGACCTACTCCTGAGATTATCTTTCTGGCCATGTTAGCTATTATTGCCGCCCAGGTATCAATGCTTAAAGCTGATCAGTCATTTTGGGCTTACTTCCCAGATCCACCAATCTTCCACCCTGTTTCCTGGGGAGAAGGTGAAAACCTTAAAATATTTACCAACGATACTGATTTAATTGGTGGCATTTCTGATTCCTTGGTACTTCACAAAACTTCTAAAATTATTAATTTTATTGGTTATACCGATGATGCTCCTTTATGTTTTACCTCTCGGAACAAGCCACTTACTGGCTGCCTCCCTATTAGTTATAGAACCATTCTAACTGACTCACCTAGTGATTCCCTTGATAAAGATAAAAGAGATATATGGAAACTTATAATGGTGACTTTAGGTCATCATAATTTTAATGACACAACAGTAGAACTAACTTCTCCACCTGTTTTAGACGATTGTCAAAATAAGCTAGTTAAAAAGGACCAATTTTGGAACTATAAGGATCTTAAAAAAGACTTTCCCAAATGGATTGATTGTGGATTTTATCATAAAGCATTTCAATATATGCCTGTAGATTCACATGTAACAGTATTAGATTATTCAGTCTCTTCTCCAGAATACGATTATACTCAATATTTAAAAAACAATTTTCAAAAGTTTAACTATGCTCCCCTTCTCGTGGAGGGAGAAAAATTAAATAGGTGGTTTACGCCTGGATGGGTCATTCCTACCTATCAAAGCAAGTCTGATAAACATAATAGAACTACCCTATATTCAAGTTTATACAGGTTGTTGGCTGCTACTAACACTGTCATCCTTAAGAGACCTTTAGAGCCATCATACCAATTCAAAAATTTACGTGCTTGTGTAAATACTCCTCATGCATTACTTATGGGGTCAGATAAAAGTTTTAATATTACTCACACTCTAGGATCTTACTATATTACATGCAATTCTTGTGTGCTGACTAATTGTATTAATTCTGCTTTGTCAAAAATTTTACTATCTTTTTGATTGTTAAACGACCCTCTTATGTTATGCTCCCTGTTAAGCTCTCAGAAGATTGGTATGATAATTCAGGATTAGAGGTACTTAAGAGACTAAATGCATTGATTAGGCCTAAAAGATTTGTAGCTGTGCTTATTTTAGGAATATCAGCATTGATTAGTATTATTACCACCTTTTCCTTATCAACTGCTGCCCTTGTTTCTGAAGTTCATACAGCTAATCATGTTAATAATCTATCACACAATGTATCACTTGCACTAGCTGCTCAAGAGAAAATAGACCAAAAGTTAGAAACTAGAATAAATGTCCTAGAGGATACAGTCCTTTATTTAGGAAATCAAATAGCCAATATAAAAGCACAATTAACTACACGTTGCCATACTAACTATAAATTTATTTGTGTTACTCCATATGCTTATAATCAGACAGATAAACCATGGGAAAAAATACGATCCCATCTATTAGGAATTTGGCATAATACAGATTTAGGACCAGATATTAGAGCTTTACAAACTAAGATATCAGACATTAGTAAAGCTCACTTACAGGTAACTGATGTAGGACAGATGGCAGAATCTCTCTGAAATAATATATCAACATATATTAATCCTACAACTTGGTTTACTATGTTAATTCATATTGGCGTGACAATTTTTATCATAATCATTGTTATAGTCCTCTTTCCAGTCATCTTCAGGTTGATCTCCTCATCTTTCAGACAGCTCAACATAGAACTTGAGAAGCTCAAATTAAAAAATAAAAAAGAGGGAAATGCCGCGTCCCTATCCAACTAATCTGGTAGAATATGTCTCAGTTTGGAAAAGGTGGATTCAAAGTATCATGTTTTGGGATAAGGACATGGCTTTATTTTAGAGAAATAAGGAAAAATATGGAAATTGTCAGGCCTTGGTGTTTCTTCCCAGCACAGGCCTAAAAGCCTGTCCTCTGAGGAAGGTCACAGTAACGCCCAAGGACAGGGGCTGGGCATTCTCTCCTAGACAATTCAAGTTTTGCCTCAGGCAGGAATTCTTATGGTAATTAGGGGTGCCCTTTGTTAGGGTTTTTTGGAACTAGCTTCCTGCTCTCTGTTCTAGAAAAGAAGCCTGCTTTTTAAAGTTTAGTCAAATACTAAATAGAAATTTCATGTCTAGTCATTTATAATAAGTAGACTTGTTAGCCAAAATGTGTGCACTGATTTTAAGGAAATTAGAGAATAACTTCTAGAGTCTTAAAACATAGGTTGGGTAGGATTCCCACCTATGTACTAACTCAGAAATTCCAGAAGTACAAGACTATGCTCTCATCTCAGTCCACCGGAACCTTAAAAGAAACTGTGATACCCTCTTACCCTGGCTGAAGGCCAAGGAAGAGACCATCATGCCAGAAAGTCTAGATGCCAAGACTGCCCCTGGAGATGGTATTTGCAATCCAAACTGGGAGAATCCATGTCAGAAGCAAAGGGGGCTGTGTCTTTCCTACCCCAAACAGCACTCTTATGAGAAATCACAGAGATGGACCATCTGAGTGCACTCCCACCAATGATCGCCTCTGCCCCGAAAGAGACACCCTTGGCATATGGGGCCTGACTGGACCCCAGGTTTGGAGTATGCATGGTTCACAGATGGGTCATCTAACTGATGGCAATACGCTTCTGGAATTCTTCAAAAGAAGACATAAACAACCTTACTATTAAAGAAATAGAAGGATGCTATTATAGAAGTTATTCTTTTAATACCTATATTGCTTAAGTGTTTTCTTCAGTGCATACCTCAGTGTTCCATCGACAGAACCAGCTATAGCTTATGGGCCTTGAGTATTCAAGTCAAGGCCCCCCCCCCTTTTGGAGATGTGGTTTAAGCTTAGATAGTAGAGACTACATGAGCCACATACATCTTCCCAAGTTAGAACCTGCTGATGTCGACCTGCCTGACTGAGAGTATCAACCTGGAGAGGACAACAGCCAAAGCTCACGCTGGGACTTGTGGGGTGTTGAGGATTCCTATAGTTAACTGTAAAATATGTTCCTTGCTAAATTCAATAAGAGAACATTCTGCCTCTGTATTTTAAAAGAAAACAGTCTCTGTTAAAACGTGGGCTCAGCCCCCACAGCTATCCGGTGAAGCATTATAGATTAGATAAGTTTTCAAATACTGAGAATGTTCCTGTTAAGTGCCTTTGTCCTGAAGCAATGGGTTAGGTTCTTGAAAAAAGAACAAAGGGTCCACCCTGAAGGTGACTTTGCTGATTATCTATTATGTATGCAACATTCTTTACCCCAAAAGTTTCTGTATTATGTATACAACATTCTTTACCCCAAAAGTTTCTATATTATGTATGCAACATTCTTTACCCCAAAAGTTTCTGTATTATGTATGCAACATTCTTTACCCCAAAAGTTTCTGTATAATGTATGCAACATTCTTTACCCAAAAAGTTTCTGTATAAAAGCTGTCACGAAAGTTTCAATAAACGGGTTCAGGATTCACTCGGACGAGAGGGAGCTGCGTGTGTTCTGTTCTCCACCCGGTCCTGGGGAGCCCTGGTCTCGAGGCTGCGACTCTGGTCTGCAGCAGCTGTGGACTTACTGAAAAAGATTGAGAACTCTTTTTAAAATCTTTATTGCAGAGTTCACGCAATACAATAGCTACAATATGAGAATCCATATAATAAGGCAAAGCCATAACTAATTCTACATACCACTAAAATGTGTATCTTCGATTATTTCTAAATATTTATTGAATGCTTGTGTGTCCTTCATAGCAACAGGGAAGGAGAGACATAGAAGAGACAGTCCAGGTTCTTGAGTGCTTGGGCGTCTTGAAGTTACAAATACTGCAGCTGCCTCAGTGAAGGCTATGTCCCTAGGGACAAGGGGCATTGGAACTAGAGTTCCTTGCTGGTGTCAGGCAACAGGTCCAGCTGCCTTGTGAGAGGTGACAGGAGGTTTCCAGAAAGAAATGGGGCTATAAAGGAGCTGGAGAACATTTTGGGTGTTGGGAGCAGCTTGTACAAAACCTTAGCAGAAGGGAAAGGTAACTTTTGAAATTACTGCAACAGCAAGGAGGTTAAAGGGTTAAGCAAATCTGATTTGGAAGAGCTAACTTTATCTTCTTTGGAAAATGAAATGGAAATATCGGTTCACCAACTATGAGAGAGTGTCAGCTCCTGACCTACTGTGAGAGTCTTTCAGATCCTGACCTACTGTGAGAGGGTGTCAGCTCCTGACCTACTGTGAGAGTCCTTCAGATCCTGACCTACTGTGAGAGGGCATTAGATCCTGACCTACTGTGAGAGTCCTTCAGCTCCTGACCTAGTGTGAGAGGGTGTCAGCTCCTGACCTACTGTGAGAGTCCTTCAGATCCTGACCTAGTGTGAGAGGGTGTCAGCTCCTGACCTACTGTGAGAGGTCCTTCAGCTCCTGACCTAGTGTGAGAGGGTGTCAGCTCCTGACCTACTGTGAGAGTCCTTCAGATCCTGACCTAGTGTGAGAGGGTGTCAGCTCCTGACCTACTGTGAGAGTCATTCAGATCCTGACCTAGTGTGAGAGGGTGTCAGCTCCTGACCTACTGTGAGAGTCATTCAGATCCTGACCTAGTGTAAGAGGGTGTCAGCTCCTGACCTACTGTGAGAGTCATTCAGATCCTGACCTACTGTGAGAGGGTGTCAGATCTTGACCTACTGTGAGAGAGCTTCAGCTCCTGACCTACTGTGAGAGTCATTCAGATCCTGACCTACTGTGAGAGGGCATTAGATCCTGACCTACTGTGAGAGTCCTTCAGATCCTGACCTAGTGTGAGAGGGTGTCAGCTCCTGACCTACTGTGAGAGTCCTTCAGATCCTGACCTAGTGTGAGAGGGTGTCAGCTCCTGACCTACTGTGAGAGTCATTCAGATCCTGACCTACTGTGAGAGGGTGTCAGATCTTGACCTACTGTGAGAGAGCTTCAGCTCCTGACCTACTGTGAGAGTCCTTCAGATCCTGACCTACTGTGAGAGGGCATTAGATCCTGACCTACTGTGAGAGTCATTCAGATCCTGACCTAGTGTAAGAGGGTGTCAGCTCCTGACCTACTGTGAGAGTCATTCAGATCCTGACCTACTGTGAGAGGGTGTCAGCTCCTGACCTACTGTATGAGGGTGTCAGATCTCTGACCATCTGTTTTGACAATGGCCTTTGTGCAGAGAAGCTCTCATTAGAATGCCAATTATTGCTGAAATGGGTAGTGATTCCCATGTGGTGACATAACCACAGTGAAAGCAATGGCAGAGATAGCGTTGGAGAATTAAACAATGTTATAACAATGAGAATAAAACTGAGATTATACATGCTTCTCATTTGAAAATGTAGATCGAAGAGAAAACATCAAGTGGGTAATGTCTTCATTTTAGAATCACTATTTATCCCTACCCTGCAGCTGCTGTTACTGCACTATTATCTCGATGATTAAACTTTCCAATTACATGTTGCATTGTGCTGGGCTCATCTAGTCGTTAGTGAGCTCTCTCACACACCGTGAGGAAAACAGAACTGAAGACAGCAAGGCTTATTGGCTCCTGGCTCCTCTCACAGGGCCACAAACTGTGGCTCTACCCATGGGTCTACAGGCCACAGCTCTGGCCCCGTGCTGGCCTGTCCACCCAGGGGTCTGCAGGCCGCGGGCCTGTCCACCCACGGATTTGCAGGCCATGGGCCTGTCCACCCAGGGGTCTGCCGGCCGCGGGCCTGTTCACCCACGGATTTGCAGGCCATGGGCCTGTCCACCCAGGGGTCTGCCGGCCGCGGGCCTGTCCACCCACAGATCTGCAGGCCATGGGCCTGTCCACTCATGGGTCTGCAGGCCATTGGCCTTCCACCCACGGATCTGCAGGCCATGGGCCTGTCCACCCACAGATCTGCAGGCCATGGGCCTGTCCACTCACGGGTCTGCAGGCCATGGGCCTGTCCACCCATGGGTCTGCAGGTTGTGGGTGACCTTGTCAGAGCCACAGAAGAGCCTGTTTCTGCCCTGTGCTGGTGAGGTGAACAGCCAGCTACTTTGGAGGTGACGGTGTTCAGCCTCCGTCTTTGGCAGCTTCTAGAAGGCAGGGTGTGGCTCTTCGGGAGGAAAGTGCCAAGGTGCCCGCAGGAGGAAGGCACCATGCCCTTTCCAGTCGGCCTCCCTGAGGAAGCTGCAGCCAGGGTGGCTTCCTGGGCCTGTGAACTCACGGCTGGAAGAGGAGCCGTAGCCCACTCTCTTGCTGCGGCCCTGGAAAGTGTCTACGGAGTAGGAATGGCGTGGTGGGACCATGTGGGAAGAAAGTCTCGGGAAATGAGAAGAGGCTGTGTCACTGACAAGATTGTCACCGGTGACAGTTAGTGGGATGGAGAGCGAGTGGCCAGTGACCCGTCGTCATGGCTATAGCGAGGCCAGATCAACCCAGAAGATGCCAAGAAATTCTTTGTCTCTTTCCCTCCCTCCCTCCCTCCCTCTCTCCCTCCCTCCCTCCCTCCCTCTTTCTTTCCCTCTTTCTCTCCTTCCCTTGCTTCTTCCTTCTCCTTCCCTGTCCTTTCTTTCCTTTCCTCCTCCATTCTTTCCTCATACAAATCTGCATATATATGCTTGACAGCAGAGCCTGCCTACTGGGACTTCTTTTCCTAGAGACCCAACTTTCCAGCCTCCTCCTGGTCTTTAAGCTTCACTTAAAGTGACCGTCTGCTGAAGATCCCCTCTGCTTTCCTGGACACCCAACTCTCCAGCCTGGAGTCCAGGTCACGATCAGCTTTGTGACCTTCTGCAGAAGGCACTCCGCTGCACAGCCAGGATTCCCGGAGCGCTGTCTCCTGCTTCAGGAATCAGCTGCACCGCACAGGGCAGTTGCTTTCGTGCTCAGCTTCTTAAATGTTAGTTGGGCGAACCACTTCCCTTCTTCACCTGGGCCTTGTTCTGTTTCCCTGAGAAGCAGACAGGAACATCTTGCAAATCAGTTTTGCGAACGGTCAGGATGAAGAGCAGACGCTAGGGAGGGAGAACGAGATAACCTTGGTTCAAAACCTGGGCATGTCCAGGAGCCGAAGACCAGCGCTAGCAGCTCTAAAGCAGCAAATGACACCACTAATCGCCATGGGCGTGACACTTCGGTCACACTGCGGAGGACTGGGTCAGTGATGGCTGCTGTTGTTTATACTGCTCAGAAGATGCTGTGCAAGCCCGAGTCGCAGCCCCTGGGACGTCCGCAACGAGGTCTCATTCCAGAACCTATCATGTCTAGTAATTCTGAAGGGTTTGTCATTTAAGCAAGATTGTGTTTCAAACCAACCAAGTTCAGATGTGTGACCTACCTGACTAACCACCATTTCTCAGAGGGAAGAGACAAGAGTATTTGCTGTAGATAAAACTTGGTCACTGATGGCTGTCTTTTATGAACCGGAAGACTTGAGTAAGTGAAGCACACCGGAAATGCACTGCCCCAGTGAGAAGACATTATGGATCATGTTCTGAGGACTTGAGAGTTGTCAGACATTGGCAGTCACATTCTAATTTCTCTGGGGACTGCTTGTAAGTCTTAGAAGCATCCCTTGCAAATTAACCTGTTCATGCTCAGGCTGAATTCAAAGTGTGTTCAGCTGGTTACTCAAAGAAATGTAAATGGGGTCCAAGCTACCTATTTATGTAGCACCAGAAGGCAGGTGTTGCGGAACAAAACAATCAGAGATTGGTGATTATTCTGTGCTACATCACTACAGTACAACTGGACTGTGCCACACTGAGAAGACTATTTTAGCTATCTGCACCAGTAACTTCTTTAGCTTGATGTCTTACTCCTGAGGAGAAAATGACGATGAAATTAAGTTACCAGGTAGATGACAAGATGTTTTCATTTGGTATTCTAGCTAAGAGGAAATACTAAGGCTTTTTTAAGGGAGGGGAACTTCTCACTGAAATGCTGCTCAGCTGCAGGTCCCATGTAGATAACTGGGTAAGGCTGGACAGACATTTGTCATTTTCCGGAGGAGCCGTGACCACATGGACCACAACACGGGCCATGGAGTACTGGGCGTGGATTCCCAGCTACCGTAACCCATGATTCTTAGGTAGCAGACAGACAAGAACCACAGAGGCCAAGGAAGTCCTGCACAGTGGGTCTCCAAGGAGGAGCTTCCAAGTGTCCTGCTTGGCAGGGGGACACAGTGTAAGAGCGACCAGAGGAGTCCAGGGCAGATGTCCCTCACCTTTGTCCTGACCAGACCAAAGAACCCAGAGTTCTCCTGCTTCTAGAATGGGTGCAAGAGTTCTCAGAATTTTAGAACTCTGACTGAATTTTTATTATGAATACTATTATTATTACTATTATTACTGTTATTATTTTGGGAAGAGATTCTAAGTATATGAATCACTAGTAGAAATAAATCTCTGTGCGCGTGTGCATATATGTATGTGTTTCCATATGCATATGTACGTACATTTGTGTGTATGTGCGTATGTGCTTATGTGTATATGTATGTGTTTGTATGCATGGGATGTATGAGGGTGTGTGTACCATGGTGCACACGTGGACACAGGACAATCCTCGAGTGCTGTTTATGAAAAGACATCATGTCTCTTCGAGCTTCTGATGAGCCTGGCTGGCCTGTGAACTGCTGAGGTTTGGGGTCCCTACCTCCCAGGTCAGGTCCTATAGCCACAATAGGATTAAAGACACTTCTACCATTGGAACCAGTGATCACGCGGGATCTGGGAGTCTGAACTCCGGTCCTTACAGTTTTGTGGCATGAGTTTTGAGTGCTGAGCTATCTCCCAAGTATGGAAATGAAGTTTGAATTGAGAGTTTTCATCCTTCAAATTGTGCATGTATAGAAACAGTGGTGCTTTGTAAAAGGTATGTATAATTGTTGTTAGAAAAAAACAGGCCAGAGCAGCCACTTGGATGAAGATGTATGGGTTAATTGCCAAGTCCGCATCTCACCTGCATCTTTTATGTGACAGATATGAATGCTTTATAGGTAACGAGGTCCTCAACAGGAGAGTTATGGCCTAGCAACCTGACATTTGTAAAGCTGTAAAGTGCTGGGGGGGTTTACAAGTGAGGTGAGCTGTGCTCCTGCATATTAACACAATTAGGCCCTGACGCCATGTGAGGAATAAACAGCGTATTTATAGCACTAGGAATCTTGAAAGAATATTTAAACAGACATTGCAATTTGCATTTTAATCTTCTCCTGAGAAAATCTTTCTATTTGTCATGAAGCTTCCAGGATCTGTAAGTCAGTTCAGCTGCTCCAGCAGCCTCTGCTCTGTGCTGTGCTTGGAGCGGGGCTCTGATGTCACGCTCGGCCTGGGAGCTGATGGGACTGGGCTGGGGTAGAGGGTTGCCCGCTTCTCTGTGGCACTGGCAGGGTGCATAAAAAGCACCGTGAGGAAAAATGTAACTGTGGTTCAACAGACGACTGCTGGCACAGGCAGCAGGGAAGGTGACTGGGACGGCTTCCAGGGAAGCCAAAGTCCGAAGGAAGCGCGGCCCTGCTTGCTGGCAGGGGCTCCAGCTCCGGCACAGGCTGGGGAAGCCGCACACAAGGGAAGAGCTGTGCTCGCAGCCCACGTGGTCGTCAGCAGAGGCAGTCTCTGACTGTTATAGGGAGACTCTTTTTACTACAATTTTAGCTTCACGAAAGAATGTGAATGTCCAATGGGGTTTATTATATGAGTGTGAAATATGCTGCAATTACGAACGCAAAGGCAGATTCTCGTGGTTGACTACCTTCACATACACCCAGAAAGACCCAGTGCTCGTGGGGGGCTATGTCATCCCCTCCCATTTACTGTGATTAAGGTGATATTTATTAGTTCATAGAGCTTTCTTTGCTGATCCAGAGCTCTTGGGAGGCAACTTCTTCCGTTTACTCAGCATAATAAGGTACAAAACACAAGGGCCAGGAAGCCTCTGCTTTAAAAGAGAATCTGGGGGACACAAGAGCACGGAGCTCTGCTTCTCTGGGTTCAGGTCCTTGAGACAGGTGTTGGATACACGTGTTCCTCTTTCATTTATTTCTCTCTGCAGGAGGTCCCTGCGTTTCCAGCCAGGAAGCGTTCTGAGCCATCCCTGTCTGTGCAGTGCTGTGCCTCCAAGCTCATAATTGGACGGTCTCTCCAGGCCTAGTCAATGCCGCTTTTCCCTCCCCTCCCTCCCTCCTGTTCTCATGTCTTCTTTCTGAACCACGTGAGTTATGATCATTGTTTGGGGATTGTGGAGGCATTGGGAGGTAGAGATTCCCTAACACTTGTTACCAAGCCTCCTGGAGAGAAGGCGTGCATGCTTTTAATTGCCTGTATAGAATGAGTCCCCCAACCTAAGCTGGAAAACAGTGGCAGAGGTGGGGTGAGGTGCGTGAAGGCCAGGGAAGCCCTCGAGGGTGGGCATGTCTTTTGCACACGTGACAGAACTGCTTAAAGTGCACTTTTAAAAATGTCATTTTCTTATGTATTCGGGATATTCACGAGGAAGTAGTTTTCTAAAATATTTACATGTCGAGCAGGTACTTTCAAATTTTCAGTTGAGGTTTTGTAGGGATCATGCGCATGAGCTTCCGCTCATGTAGTTCATGGTGCTGACAGACAGGAGAATTCCCGAGCTTCGGTTAATCGGGAAATATAAGAATGTGACAGGCATGGTTTTACAGCTAGACTAGTAAAATTAATTTCAATGATTCCTGATAAATTAGTAGTAATTCAGCGCTTCTTAAAAAGCAAGGTTCTAGAGAGCCATGAGGAAGCAAGGGCTTTATCATGTCTCCCCGAATCCCTGGGGCCCACCTTTCTTCATCTGCAATGCCATAAGCACTCTCCACATTCAGCATGAGGTCTGCAGGTCAGGTGGCACAGAACGGAGCCAGGCTGGCACTTAGTAAGAGCGGAGGCTGTTTCTTGCCTCCCACCTGGAAGTCCAGGATCACAGAGGCTAAATGCCTTGCTCTGCACCCTTGGCTCTAGCCGCGGGAATGACTATGTCTTCTCTTCCTGGAGGTGCTTCTACAGCCCCTCTGTAGCTTCTGCCAGCCCAGTGTGCTGAGTCATGCATCAGGTTTTAGACAGATTTTAATAGGCAGTGGTAGACTGACATCTCCGAGGAGGCTCACATTTGAACAAAGACCGCTGGTGATTTTGTTTAAAGACATTATTATAAAGAATTCCAGACGCGTGAGCGTCTGCTTTGCAGTTTTCACAGGGCACTTCATGTTGGATAATTCTTAGAGAATAGCTTCATGTCTTAGGACCTCAGATACTGGGAAGTCCGAGGTTGAGCTCTGCCATCTGATGTGGACCTTCTTGCTCTGTTGCCCTAGAATGGAGGCCAGAAGGGCGAGGGACAGCTGAAGAGAGAACGGGACCAAACGGGCAGCTTCTGGCTGACCCTGTGATTCATGCACACAGTGTCTGAGAAGCTCCTCCCACGCTGATGTGTGGGCGTGTTCCACTGCAGTAGCCTTAGGCAGGAAGCGCCCACAGGAAGCCCTCCGCTCCCACACTGGTGCATGGACATGTTCCTTCCACAGCGGCCTTGGGCAAGGAGCCCACAGGAAGGCCTCTGCTTCCACATCTGAGCCGATGAAATGCCACTTCCAGATCCTCACTCACTCTCAGCCACGTGTTTTCCATCCTAGATTTAAGGCCACGGTTCTAGGTAATTTTCCTAAGTAATTTTATTGTGAACATAGTTAAACTTAAAGCAACAGAATTTTGCTGATAAAATTGGTAAGTTCAGAACACTGAGATTGGGAGGTGTGACCCCCCGGAAGGCAATCTTCTGTTTGATTTATTTCATCCACTTCACCTGGATGGTCCAGAGGGTCTCGGGCTTCCTGCTGACCATCCAGGGCCCAGAGCTGGGTTCGTTGCCTTTGGCTGCTTCGCCCCTCACTGATCCATCTTCTCTGTTGATGGTCACATTATCTCTCACCATTCCAGGGTCTTGTGCCTGGAACCAAAGTATCAGGGAGACAGACCCCGTGTTGACGCCACTGGATCTCAATGCTGCATGAAGACCTTGTCTGCACATCTGGCCCAGTCCAGCCTCCGATGGGCTCCATAAACAAAAGCTGTTTTCTCACCTGAAGCAGAAGGCCAGGGCCTGGCACCCTTGAGCTGGTGCAGTTCACGCCAAGGCACGGCAGGGCTGCAGTCCAGTGGTCTCGGCAGCTCTACTGTGGCCGAGTCACCCCTTCTTCCCCAGCACTCAGTTTCCTAGCATCTCGGGTCATATTCTTTTGTACGGACGAGTGAGATTCTCATGGCAGAGTCTGTCTGTGGCGCCAGAGAAGCATCTCAACCTTTAGCCGAGGACGAGACGTCTGTGAATCGCTCAGCTGTGGTGCTCAATTAGCTTCCAAGGCGTCTCCCCCTGTTTTCCTCTAACACTCTGTCAAACATGTCAAAACCACAGCTGCTTTTTGATGTGGACATTGGCTCATTAGGCCCCAGCTGAGATCATTAAATTCTGTTTCTTTAGGAAAGAAGCAAAAGGGCAGATTTATACTTCCTTTGACGGAGCTGGTCTTAAATTTCCTCCCTGTTGTGAGATGGATGGCGGCTGATGAATCCGTGATAATTCAGACTCCACTGGGGGTGGACTGGCTGCTCGCGAGACTGAGGTTTCTAGGAGGCAACAGCAAACAAAGCCCACAGATTTCTGCTGTTGCTTTCTGTTGCTGGCCAATCTTAATGGCATTACTTTGTGTCTTTAAGACAAGCTTTCTCCATCTGGGCACTATTGACATTTGTGATTGGCGAGTCTTTGTTGTAAATTCTGTCCTGAGATTATGGGGCGTGAGCAGCACGCCAGGCAGCCGGCTCCAGAAGCAAGTGGTACCTGCTTCAAGATGCAGCACCTGTGTCCTCAGAATCACCAAATATCTCATGGGGCAAAATTAGCCTCTGCTAAGGAAGAGTATTTTGTGATGCCCCAGGTGTCCCTGGAGAGCATAAGTCAGCAGCTTGGCCATGAATACTTTAGGAGATAGCCTCTAACACAAGCAGGCAGGCACAGGTGTGAAGGCAAAGTGTGTCGGTAGCAGCTGCCATCTCCTGCCCTGATCCTTGTGGAAGCAGAGGGCTGAACGTCATCCTGCTCATGGTGGGTGGGACTAGGCCCTGGATAAATCACAGAGAGCTGGTTGAGAGAGTTGGCATCCTTCTGTATACTTGGCTAGACATGCTGGTCTGGCAAGTAAGGATTGTCCATCTCTCAGCTGTTATGTGGTGATGTGAGGCCAGTTCCCTCGGCCCTGGTGTTGGTGTGTGCTCTCCTGTCAAGCTGGACTATGAACTGTAACCACACTGTTGTAAGAAAATAAACTCTTTGTTCCCTTAAGCTGTTTGATTGTCATTTATCAGCAACCATGCAGACGAACTAGAACAGAATTTGGTACCCAGGAAGTGGGGTGTTGCTGATAAATCTGACTATGTGGACTTTGTGGCTTTTGAACGGTTTCGCTGGACAAAGTTGGAAATGCTTGAAGATTTTCCCAGGCCACTCTGTTCTGATCTGTGGATCTCTGCCCAGTCACCTTACTTCTGCCCCTTTACTGCGAGGAAGACGGTAGCTACGCTCTCGTCCAGGAGTGTCGCACAATGCTGTGCTCATGTGGGCAGGGTCTGTGCTCTTCTGAAAAGAACTTTCTAGCAGAGGACACCACCAGCTAATGCGAAGAGGGGTCTTTTACTTCCTCCTGTGTCCACCTGCCTGAGCGCCATCTCCAGAGCTGAGGGCATTCGGGTGCGAACTGTTCTGCCTTTAGTTTAAGGGCCACAAGTGGCTTTGGCAGCTCCACTCAGCATGTTGATCCAGGGCTGCAGAACCTGAACGCTTTTTTTTTTTAATTGGATGAGATAACTTTTATTTATTTTTATTTTTTTAATACATTTTTTATTATTTCTGCTCATACAAACTTAATAGGTAGATGAGTTCCCTCCCTCCCTCCTCCTCCCCCCGAACCCCTCTGTTCCTCCTCCCTTCCTCCCCATCCCCCAGTGTCTCCCCCCCACAATTCCCAGAGAGTCCTTTATTGTGTATGCCTAACTCTCCTCTTGGTCCTCCTCTCCGATGACATACAAGGACCCAGTGGCATTTCCCTGAACCCTTTCTCGTGTTCCCCTTAAGCACAGGAACACTACTGTGGCTGTCAATCCCTTGCCTCCAAGGATCTTGGTGCCTTTAGCTGATGCTAGACTTTGTGAGATCAATAGTGTCTTGGACATTGCGCAGGGCATGCAAAGTCCTATTATGATTACTTCGGCCCTAACTAGTGTGGAGAATCTTGCAAATCATTGCTCTTCCCATCCTTTTGCTCTTACAATCTTACCGCCCCCTCTTCCGCAAATGTCCCTGAGCTTCAGGATGGGGAGAGATTAGTCTGGCCTAGTTCTATGTGGTTGATATAGAGTCTCTGAAGTTCTGGATAGTGGTTTGTTGATTTTCTTTTGCAGTTTTTCTGCTCCTGCAATGCCCTTCACCCCATCCTGATGGGCACTGTATGTCACCCCCTGGTCAGAGACAAAAAGCTGTTAAACTGGGGTCTTGTTATAACAGCACATTCAAGGGTAGATGTAATAAAAGTCGGAAATCTCGGTGAGGGAGGGGTCAGTCACCCATTTGCAAAATGATCACCTTTCATCTGCCAGACTATATGCCCTCCCCTTCTGGTGAGATCATACCCCCCTCAGTTGTACATGATCAGGAACAAACGTCTGTGAACTTAACCAGGTGTCACATTACTTACTTGCATTCCTTGGAGGCCGATTTTCTCTGCTGTAACATGGTCCCCTCTCTCCTTGTGTCTGGTGTGGCCCTCCAACCCCATCCCTCCTGCTCATAATCCTTGCAATTACTGTATTACATAGGTTTACCTATGAGTGTCTCAAAATGGGCTGGGTGGGTTTGGTATTAGGAGCCACCTATTAGGGAGTACATACGGCGCTTAACTTTCTGGGTTTGGGATACTTCACTTAATATAATTGTTTCTAATGACATCCATTTCCCAGCAAATTCCAGTAACTCATCATTTTTGATGGCTGAGTAGTACATGGCTGAGTAGTACTCCATTGTATAGATGTACCACAGTTTCCTTATCCACTCGTCAACTGTTGGACATTTAGGTTGATTCCATGACTTTGCTATTGTAAACAGTGCTGCTATGAACATGGTCGTGCTTGTGCTATCAAGGTGAACCTCTGCTGCATGGGGGGTTATTCCCAAAAGTGGAATAGCAGGGTCATATGTCATTTCAATCTTTAATTTTTTTTAAGAATCTCCAGACGGCTCGCCAGAGTGGCTGTATGAGCCTGCATTCCTATCAGCAATGTAGCAGAGTTCCCCTCTCTCCACATCCTCTCCAGCACTTGTTGTTGTTTCCTGAACGCTTTTAATAAGGCGAGAGCACTCGGTGCACAGCCTGGCTGTCCAGTAGGGGATCCTTCAGTCTAGTCCTCTCTTCGCTGTAACAAGGCACAGGGCAGAGGGGGTTTTGAAATCCTGATTGTCTAGTCTGTGTCCCGAAGTGAGTGGCTCCAGGAAGTTTGGAATTCAAAGAATTAAAATTTCCTTTGAATTTTGGGAGTCTCTGCAGACCAGGATCTCTTACTTGCCTTGTAAGACTTTAGTTTACTCACTCCTCGAAACTTTTCTCATTGTCTCTCTTCCTTCTTCTCTCACTCCTTTATCCCTTCCTCTCTCTCTTCTCCCTTTCTCTTCCTCTTTCTCTTCCTCCCTTCCTTTTTTCTTTTCCGTCTTCCCTCCCTCCCTCTCTTCTCTTCCTATTTTCTTCTTGACTTCTTTCCTCTTCCCTTTATGAATATATTAATTCTCTAAAAATATTTTTTCCAACTCTTCCAATTCCATATTTCTTATTCAGAATAGATATATAGCCTGCCTTTACCCATACACAAAATGCTCTTCCCAGAGCACCACTGCCTCACAAAACCCCAAGTAATATCTAACCCTGCTTCACTTTGTAATTGTACCCTAATTCTAGTCATTAACTTCAAAATTCACAGTCTAGTTTTGTTTTGCTTCCCATTATTTTAATCCTCAAAAGCAATTTTATCTAAAATATTAAAGCTTCGTTTTTCCATCTAATAGGATTAAACATTGAAGCCTCCCAGGAAAGTCCTAATCCTTATTGATTATTTTGTTTAAAGGATAAGATGTCGTCTATGGGCAGTTGCAGTTGTTTTCTAGTGGTATTCAATCACGTGCATCATGTGACTGGTCTGAGGAAACAGCAAGAGTTTCTATTGTCTTAATTCCAGAGGAAGAGTTCACATGACCAGGTGACGTCACATGGCTCCGGTCAGAGCCAGGTTGCAGCTTTGTGGTCCTCCCCGGGACCCTCCACTGGCTCGTGAGGCATCTGCACAGGATCAGCCGCAGGCCGGCAGAGGGAGTGGTGGGAGGACAGCGTGAGGGCGGGCGGAGAAGGGTGGTGAGGGACCAAGCAGGACTCCACCCTGCAGGCAGTGCTTCCTGCGGGCAGTGCTTCACTCGTGGGTAGTGCTTCACTTGTGAGCAGTGCCTCACCCATGGGTAGTGCTTCACCTGTGGGCAGTGCTTCACTTGTGGGCAGTGCTTCCCGCGGGCAGTGCTTCACACGCGGGCAGTGCTTCACAATTACAGGGCCACTCAAGTAAAACTAAATGGACAGCAGAAAACAGACCAAGGTTAGATTTCAGCAAAGGCGTTTATACCTAGCAAGGCAAGACCCACTTGACTCAGGCTTCCTGTAGGATGTCTTGTGCTTTGGAAAATTCCAAGGATCTTGCAACTTCCCAGCATTTCTGATGTTATTAGTCCCCTTTGCCAGGTCAGACTCCTTTCTCTCTCTCTCTCCTCTCTCTCTCTCTCTCTCTCTCTCTCTCTCTCTCTCTCTCTCTCTCTCTCTCTCTCATTTTTATCTTCTTTCTCAGAGCCTCTTTCCAGTGCTTTTTACTGCTCTTACTCATGGACTGTCTGTGACTGTTAATACTCCAGGTAATGAAGATGCCTGAGTGTCTAGAGAAACCTACAGTAGAATGGAACAGAGTGTAGCTGTGTGCTTCAGGATATCCTACCATTTGGAATCTTTTCTGCTCTTAAGTGTAAATAAATCCTTTCACTTTCAGACAAGACCTCTGTCCACTCAATTCCCCTTCCTGGAACCAGTTCAGTGAAGAGGTGTTCTCCAGTAATGAGGATGCATAGAGTCTGTGGCCAGGCTTCCAATGTCAATAGAGCCTAACACTGTTTGAAGAAGCTGGTCAATAACGGCATTAGCTATGTACACAAGCTGTTGGGTGGCAAAGTGATTTCAAGTTTACTTTTCCAATCTCCACAGCTATGCGCTGAGATCAGGTCACGAAGTTATTAGGGTGCTTAGTGTCCAGCATTTCCTCTTCAGTCACATGCTTCTCCATCTAGAGCCATCTCCCCAGAATGGAGGCTCTCACACTGAGATGCACCACTTCAGCAAAGTGCAAAGAAGTCACATTTAAAGGCACATGCCTCTGTCAAATACATAGGGGCTGTTGTACCCTTTGGTCTTGTCAAGAATGCTATATATAAATAAAGTCGCTGAGAAGAAAAATAAATATATGAAAATATCTGTTTTACACTAAATTATTTAAGTTTTAAGAATGGATATGGTATGGTGTATTACATCCAAGCATAGGTGGATAAATTTTACATTGATTTGTAATTTATTTGGAATCTCAAAATTCAAATTTGCAAATCTTTAAAAATATTTTTATTTATTTGAGATGGGGTGCACACATGAAGTATGGGTAGAAGGTCAAAGGCATCTTTTGTAAGAAAACCCTCTCCTTCCACCATCTGAGCTTCTGAACTGGAACTCAGGTGTGGGAAGAGACATCTTACTTGCTGAGTGTTCATAACTCCACAGATGCATTCCCTAATTTGATCCCCAAATTTGCCAGTTTCTGAGAACTGTGTGATTATAGGTCACTATAGTTGGCAGCACGAATTATGAAGGCAGAATCAAGATGGAAGAAGAAGTGGGAGAAAAACACGACTGAGGGCTGTGTTCGGAAATTATCAGCGTGGCTCTGAGTCACGGTTCCAAAGGAAGCCCGCAGGCAGGACCGGATGGCTAGAGGTGAAGGAGTCGTGCGTGAATTTGAATCTGTTGTGATCATTCTGCAACGTGTCTGTGTCATATCTATCCATATACGAATTATTCTCTTGTTTTAATTGGCAGCAGAATGTGCTTTGTAAATGTGAATAGACCTACTATGTGCAGTGCGCCTAAAAGGTTTCATTCTTTTCACGACCTTTCTTTGAATGTGCCAGCTTGCCTGATCGATGCACTTTCCTTTCACAGTGAATGCATCTGTGAGTTATGAACATGTTTTCAGAACAGAGGGACTTTGAAGAAGACTCCTGAGAGGAGGGTCACATTCTAGAAAGACCTGACTTAGACAGTGGAGGAAAGAAACAGAAGAGGCAGAAACGGATGAGGAGAAAACATGAGCAACCCGAGTTTGGGAGAGCTTTACTTAGATTTGCACCTGGTTTTGCTTTTCTCCGGGTCTGGAGGGAGGTGAGTGGTCCAGTTATGGAACAGGGCTCTGAGCAAGCTCCGCCCACACGTGGACCTTCTTTGTGCTTCTTGGTGGCTGAGGCCAGTGTGGGGCTTGGGATGACGCCAGATGCTGGTCCTAGAACTGGGAACACGAGGCCCCGTTGTTCCCACACCGCCCACCCGGGGGACTCCACTCTTGACCCATGACCCATGACTGACGTGCACTCGGTTCAAGTGCTGGAAGAGAGATGGACACCACACAGTACCCTCAGCAGCCTATGAGAGGCAAACACAAGAGCTCCTTGTGACCATGTGCATCTCATGGGGCTAGGAAGGCCTGGGCTTTGGGTACAGATGGCTGCGCACTGACACACCTTGGAGTGGGAGCATCCTTTACTCTCCATGGGAGCGGCACAAGCGTGCTGTTTCCCACAGAGCCCGGTTCATACTGTCACTTGACCAGAGGCAGAACCCCAGCATCCTGACAGCGGCACATCTGACAGGCTCCATCAGCTCTGCGGCACACCGTCGCACCACCTGCAGAAACAATTGGAGCCACTCTCCTGTGTTTGTGTAGTTCTATGTTACATGTAGGTCTGGATCTGTATAATTTATTCTCCAAAATTAATGGACACACAAGGGAAAAAAACCATAGGAATTGAGTTACCTTAAAAGGCCAAAGGTGACGGCTTCATAACCATAGCTGCAATTACGGAAGACTGTAGTCTTAGTTCGGGTTTGTAGACCTCAAACTTCGAGACTTCATCGATAGCATTTATCTCTTACAGTTCCCGAGTGCACGATGTGCAGGTGATGAGACCTGCAGCCCCACCCCTCTGCCTCCAGGCACCTCTCACCGCATCTTCACGTGGGGAGTGAGCAGTGATGTCTCACTTGGCGAAGGGCAGGGGGGAGCTGAACAGCTTTTGCCAAACCTGATGCAAAGTTATTAATGCCATTGCAGAGGAAGGAATCCTGTGCTGAATCCTGAGCTAGAAAACCCCATCTCTTTCTGGGGATGGGGGGGGAGGCACTGGGGGATGGGGAGGGAGGGGTGAGGGGAGGGGGAGCAGGTGGGTAGGGGGAGGAAGAGGGAGGGAGGGAACCGGTGTACATATTGTTTGTATGAGCGGAAATAATAATAAAAAATGAAAAAAAATCTTAAAAATATATAATTTTTAACTCTGAAAAAAAAAAAAAAGAAACCCCATCTCTTAATATCGCTGTGCTGGGGTTAACTTCAGTGCGGATTCTGCGGGAGTATAAATGCTCAAACCCGAGCACCTGCCTACTACCTGTGTGGGACTATCACTCACATCACCCCGTCTCAATTGCTGTACCAGTGAGCATTCGAGTGTTTGCTCTGTGCTTTTTTCCATATTACTTACTTGCTGATTTTTTTCAACAATTGCTATTGAATGTGGCCTGATACAAGAAGTACAATTCTCATGTCTAAATTCTTTTGGTGCACATTGAATGCCCCCTCTCATTGTGTACAATAGGGTTCAAACTTGCGAATTTGGCTTTTAAAACTTTGAACAACTTTGTCGCATCTGAAGGTCGTCTTTTTCAGGCTGCATTAATCACATTGGTGCAGCCAAAAGCAGGCATGAGAACCTGTCCAGACCACTTCAATCTTTCATCCCAAGGAGAAAGCCCACTGTCTCACCATCTAAAACCCCGTGAGTTTTTGCTGCCGATGTTCCTGGTCTATGTGCAGTGGACCTTCACCTGTCCTCCAGCTCAGTTACCTCCACATTTCTTCCTGCCTGAAGCCATTACGCTTGCTAGACTTCTGCCTGGAAAACGGCTCTGAACATCTATGGTAATGCTCTTGGTTTAGCTGTTCCCTCCCTTTTTTAGGTATCCAGTCAGCTTCCTGTTCTTTCTGGAAGCTGTGCTGAGCATTCAGACGTGTTCTAGCAGGCTGCACAGTATGCGACCATATGTCTTCCTCGCCTTTATCATACATGGACATTGCTTTCTGTATTGTGTCCTTTCCCATGTCTGTCTTCTCAAAGTGTAAAAGTTAAGACCATGTTTGTATCATTCCCCATTTATTCCAATGAGTTCTCCTTGTCAAATTTCAGTCTTTTAGCCTATGAATAAATGAAATTTTAAAGTCAAAGCTGTAACAACTGACTTCTTTGGAGGGCAAAGAGACAGAAAAAGAACAGTGTATGGGGGAACTTTACAAGTGGTTTGAATTCTGACCAAAAGTTTTGGTTTAAAAAGTCGTGAATCTGCCCTTTCCCCACCCCGCTCCGCCGGTCGGGACACGTGCGCGCGGTCCAGCCGGGCCTCACCCGCGACCTAGATAAGCTCCGCCCGTGCCCGCCCACCAGAACCCCAGGTCAGCCCAAGGGACCCAGCTCCTAACCCCACCATTCAGCCGGAGCCTCGTGCAGGGCCAAGGGACGAGGAGGACCTCCCCCTGCGCCCAGGCCCGGCCCCAGCTCCCCTCGGGTTAAATAGCTCCATGCCGACGCCCCCAACCTCCCTTTCCCCACCCCGCTCCGCCGGTCGGGACGCGCGCGTGGTCCAGCCAGGCCTCATCCGCGACCTAGGTAAGTTCCGTCCCTGCCCACCCCCAGAACCCCAGGCCAAATAATTCAGTTTAGTGAAATTGAAAGATCTTAAGAGTTAAACGACAATGCCAAAGTCAAAGTGCAAATCCATGAGAAGCAACACTCAAATAAACAAATTTCCCACTGAAGAAATTAATCCCATAATGTTAGACTCCAACCAGAACAAACCCACGGAAAAAGGACAAGAAAGCCTGACCCAGGATAAAGACTTTCAAAATATGATCATTACCATGTTCAATACTATGAAAGAGGAAATCCGGGAGGAATAACATAATCGAATAAATCACTTTGAAGAGGAACACAACAGACATTTGGAGGAGTTGAGAAAAACAGTGCAAGAAACAAAAACTGGCATAGAGCAGTTAAAACAGACTTAAGCAGAGTTTAAAACTGAGCTACAAGACAAGTTATCTTCAACCCAGAACACCACAGAGAGTCTTATCAACAGAACTAACAAAGCAAAAACAGAATTTCAGACCTTGAAGATAAAGTGGGAGTACTAACCAGCTCAATGGAAGAGGTTGTTAAAGCCAAAAAGATACTTGAGAGAAATATCCAAGAGATATGGGACACGCTGAAGAAGCCTAACATGCGTATTCATGGAATACCAGAGCAAGAATCTCAAAATAGCACCCCTGAGGAAATTTTTCAAACGATCATCAAGGAAAACTTTCCTCATCTAAAAAAGAGAGGCCCATCCATATACAAGAGGCATTCAGCACCCAAACAGATACGACCAAAACAGAAGTACGCACAGCAAATAATAGTTAAAACACTCCACATTCAAGATAAAGAACTGGTGCTGAGAGCTTCAAGGGAGAACAAACAAGTCACTTTTAAAGGTAAACTTATTAAAATAGCAAATGACTTCTCAGTCGAAACAGTAAAAGCAAGAAGAGCTTGGAGAGACATACTTCAAGTATTGAATGAGCAAAAATGTCAACCCAGGCTGATTTACCCTGCAAAACTATCCGTCATGATCGAGGGAGAAAGAAAAATCTTCCAGCCCAAAGACAACTTGAAGAGATACATGTCCACCAAACCAGGCCTTCAAAAAATGCTAGAAATGATACTCAAGCATTAAGGAAAAAAACAAGCATACCCAGGAGAACAGAAGGCAAGTATAACACCATTAAAGCGAAGCAATATACTTATAAAAACTACTAAACATACTAAATGTCTAGAATTAAAAAATAGTTTCTCCATTATAAACACTAAATGTTAATGGAATTAACTCACCGAACAAGAGACACAGATTACAGATTTGGATTAAAAAATCACAATCCATCAATCTGCTGCCTGCAGGAAACCCATCTCACCACAAAAGATAGGCCGCTCTAAAAATAAAGGCTGGTCAACAATTCTACAAGCAAATAGAAGCAGAAAACAGGCAGGGTAGTCATTATGCTATCAGGACAAGTGGACCTTCAAACCAAAGAAAATTATAAGAGACCACAGATGGGTACTACATTTTAGTCACAGGTACAATTCACCAGGAAGACTTCACAATACTGAACATATATGCACCCAATACGGGCCCCTCCACATTCATTAAGAAAACCCTACAGCGTCTAAAGCAAGAAATCAACCCCCAAACGATAATTCTTGGGGACTTCAACACCGCCCTCTCAACATGGGATAGATCAACAGGTCAAAAGCTTAACAGAGACACTTTGGAACTTAATCAAACCCTGAAAGAAATGGACCTTACAGATCTCTATCGAACTTTTCACCCACGCACCAAAGAATACACATTTTTCTCAGCAGCACACGGAACTTTCTCCAAAATAGATCACATATTGGGCCACAAAACGAATCTACACATATACAAAAAGTTGAAATTCTAACCTGTGCCCTATCAGACCACCACGGCCTAAAGCCACAACACATCAAACAAGAGAAAATACACTAACTCCTGGAAACTTAACATATGATGCTGAATGAGAACTGGATTCAGGAAGAAATTAAAAAGGAAATTCAAGATTTCCTGAAAGTGAATGATAATGAAAATACAACTTACCAAAATCTCTGGGACACAATGAAAGCTGTTCTAAGAGGTAAGTTCATAGCTCTTAATGCCTACATCAAAAAAATGGAAACATCAGAAATAAACAACTTAACAATGCAGCTTAAAGCTTTAGAGAAACTAGAGCAATCTGATCCCAAAAGTAGTAGAAGAGAGGAGATTAGCAAAATAAGGGGAGAAATATCTGAAATCGAGATTAAGAAAACGATAGAAAAAATCAACCAGTCAAAAAGCTGGTTCTTTGAAAAAATCAATAAGATTGATACACCCCTAGCTAAATTAACCAAAAGCAGAGAGAGAAAACCCAAATTAACAAAATAGAAATGAACATGGAGTTATCACTACTGATACCCAAGAAATCCAGAGAATTATAACATCATATTTCAAAAACTTATACTCTGTGAAGTTTGACAACACAAAGAGATGGATGAATTTCTAAGTAAACACAACTTACCTAAATTGAATCAGGAAGTTGTGAATTATTTAAATAGTCCTATAACATATAAGGAAATTGAGGAAGTAATCTCGAATCTTCCCACCAAAAAATGTCCTGGACCAGATGGATTCAGCACAGAGTTCTACCAGACATTTAAGGAGTTAATAACACCAATACTCCTTAAACTGTTCCATCAAATAGCAAAGGAAGGAACACTACCAAATTCCTTCTATGAAGCTAATATCGTTTTAATCCCAAAACCTAATAAAGATTCACTTAAAAAAGAAAACTATAGGCCGATCTCTCTGATGAACACAGACGCAAAGATTCTCAACAAAGTCTTAGCAAATCGGATTCAAAAACATATTAAAAAGATCATTCACGGGGACCAAGTAGGCTTCATCCCCGGCACACAAGGTTGGTTCAACATACGCAAATCAATAAATGTAATTCATCATGTAAACCAGTCCAAAGTCCAAGACCACATGATACTCTCGATAGATGCAGAAAAAGCTTTTGACAAGATCCAACAGCCTTTTATGATCAAAACGCTAGAGACAGTAGGAATGGAAGGAACCTTTATCAATATAATAAAAGCTGTATACAACAAGCCCACAGCAAGGATTATGCTCAATGGGGAACAATTGGAAGCATTCCCACTTCGATCAGGAACTAGACAAGGCTGTCCACTCTCACCACTTCTATTCAATATTGTACTTGAAGTCTTAGCTGAAGCCATAAGACAAGAAAGGGACATAAGAGGGATTCAAATCGGCAAGAAAGAAGTCAAGCTATCCCTATTTGCAGATGACATGATCTTATACCTGAGTGATCCCAAAAACTCCACCAGGAAGCTCCTGGAACTAATTGAGAAGTTCAGCAGGGTGGCAGGATACAAAATAAATGTGCAAAAATCAGAGGCCCAGAATGAAAGAAGTGAAAAAGCCTTGAGAGAAACAATCCCATTTACTATAGCCCCTAAAAAAATGAAATACCTTGGTATAAACCTAACCAAGGAGGTAAAAGACCTTTACAATGAAAACTTTAAAACCCTAATGAAAGAAATTGCTGAAGACATCAGAAGGTGGAAAGACCTCCCTTGTTCCTGGATTGGCAGAATCAACATCGTAAAAATGACCATCCTACCAAAGGCAATATACAATTCAATGCTATACCAATAAAATCCCAAAGCAATTCTTCAAAGAAGTTGACCAAACAATCTCAAAGTTCATATGGAGGCACAAAAGACCCAGGATAGCAAAGACAATCCTGAGTAACAAAAACACTGCTGGAGGTATTACCATACCAAACCTAGTCTATACTACAAATCCATAGTTATAAAACAGCCTGGTACTGGCTCCAAAATAGACACACAGATCAATGGATAAGGATTGAAGACCCAGATATAAGCCCACAAATTACAGCTATTTGATCTTTGACAAAGGGGCCCAAAGAATCCAATGGAAAAAGAACAGCATCTTTAAAAATGGTGCTGGCAAAACTGGATCTCCACATGCAGAAGATTGAAGCTGGACCCATACTTGTCACCATGTACAAGACTTAATTCCAAATGGATCAAGGACCTTGATATCAGGCCAGAGACTAAAAACCATAGTTGAAAGGATAGGGAACTCCCTCGAGCTGATTGGGCTAGGCCAACATCTCTTAAACAGACATCCAATGGCACAGTCACTGCTACCAACTCTCAACAGTTGGGATCTTGTGAAATTAAAGAGCTTCTGTTCAGATAAAGAGATTGTAACACGAGCTCAAAGGCAACCCACAGAATGGGAGAAAATCTTCACTAACCACATATCTGATAGAGCTCTACTGTCCAGAGTGCACAAAGAACTTAGAAAACTAAACATCAAGGAAACCAATGGCCCAATTAAAAAATGGGCCCTGGAACTTAAAAGAAACTTTACCAGGGATGAAATTAAAATGTCTAACAAATATCTTAAAAAATGCTCCACTTCTTTAGCCATCAGGGAAATGCAAATCAAAACTTCCCTGAGATATCATCTCACCCCGGTCAGGATGGCAAAAATCCACAATACAAACAACAACAAATGCTGGAGAGGATGTGGAGAGAGGGGAACTCTCCTACATTGCTGGTGGGAATGCAGGCTCATACAGCCACTCTGGCGAGCCGTCTGGAGATTCTTAAAGAAATTAAAGATTGAAATGCCATATGACCCTGCGATTCCACTTTTGGGAATAACCCCCCATACAGCAGAGGTTCACCTCGATAGCACAAGCACGACCATGTTCATAGCAGCACTGTTTACAATAGCAAAGTCATGGAATCAACCCAAATGTCCAACAGTTGACGAGTGGATAAGGAAACTGTGGTACATCTATACAATGGAGTACTACTCAGCCATCAAAAATGATGAATTATTGGAATTTGCGGGAAATGGATGTCATTAGAAACAATTATATTAAGTGAAGTATCCCAGACCCAGAAAATTAAGCGCCGTATGTACTCCCTAATAGGTGGCTCCTATACCAAACCCCCCAGCCCATCTTGAGACCTCATAGGTAAATCTATGTATTACCTACAGTAATTGCAAGGATTATGAACAGGAGGGATGGGGTTGGAGGGCCACACCAGAAACAAGGAGAGAAGTGACCATGTTACATAGAGAAAATAGGCCTCCATCAAGGACTGCAAGAAAGTAATGTGACACCTGGTTAAGTTCACAGACATTCGTTCCTGATCATTTACAACTAAGGGGGTATGAACTCACCAGAAGGGGAGGGCATATAGTCTGGCAGATTAAAAAGTAACCATTTTGCAAATGGGTGATTGACCCCTCCCATTGAAATCCATATGACCCTGGATTCCACTTTTGGGTATAAGTATTACATCTACCCTTGAATTGCTCTTATAATAAGACTCCAGTTTAACAGCTTTTTGTCTCTGGCCAGGGGGTGACATACAGTGCCCATCAGATGGAGTGAAGGGCATTACAGGAGCAACAAAACTGCAAAAGAAAATCAACAAACCACTATCCAGAACTTCAGAGACTCTATATCAACCACCTAGAACTAGGCCAGACTAATCTCTCCCCATCCTGAAGCTCAGGGACATTTGCGGAAGAGGGGGCAGTAAGAGTGTAAGAGCAAAAGGATGGGAGGAGCAATGATTTGCAAGATACTCCATACAAGTTAGGGCCGAAATAATCATAATTGGACATTGCATGCCCGGCGCAATGTCCAACACACTATTGACCTCACAAAGTCTAGCATCAGCTAAAGGCACCAAGATCCTTGGAGGCAGGGTTTGACAGCCACAGTAATGTTCCTATACTTAAGGGGAACACAGGAAAGGGTTCAGGGAAAGGCCACTGGGTCCTTGTATGTCATCGGAGAGGAGGGCCCAAAGGAGAGTCAGGCATGCACAAGAAAGGACTCTGGGAATTGGGGCGGGAAGGGGAGGGGAGGATGGGGGGGGAGCGGGAGGGGTGAGGGGAGGGGGAGCAGGCGGTTCGGGGGGAGGAAGAGGGAGGGAGGGAACTGGTGTACCTATTAAGTTTGTATGAGCTGAATAATAATAAAAATGTATTAATAAAAAATTTAAAAAATTAAAAAAGATTACCCAAAGGAAGTATGTACTTAACCTAAGATGAGATCTTCTCTGCATTATGTTCTCTCATTGTTTATATATCATATGTCTCATCTTGTGGTTGCCAATCCCCTGAAGAGTTTCTGTCTCTGGAATCCATGAAGGCTTCAAGTTTAGGAGGCTGAATCACACTTGTGGTCACGCAATCTGAAAGTAGCATGGAGTTAGATTGTGACTTTGTGAATTCAGGAGAGTCATTTCCCATTTCAGCATGACATGAAAGTTAAATATGGGAAAAGAGATAATAAGAACCATAATACTTGAGGAATACATTCTTAAGTAAGGTTATAATTAAATGCATGTTATGAGGATTATAAAATTTAAAGTGCTGACCCCATGGAGCTACCTTCTGAAATTTTTCTGTGGGTTCTATAGGTACAAACTGATATTAAGGGTTTACAACTGAAGGTTGATTAGATGTTTTTTTTAATTACAAGAAACTTATCTGTATACAAATGGAGAAAGTGGTGAATAATCATAGAAAATATAATGTAGAGCGTAGTATTGGTGCATCTCCGTTGTACTTCATGATTTCTATTCAAACTAAATTGCATTTATTATCTCCATCTCTATACAAAAGAATTCAAAGTTGAATACCAGAAGGTCATATCATTGATAATTATCAATTTAAGTATTCATATTTAGAAAATATTTATCAAGATCCTACTTACATTTGGAAGCCAAGAGGAATATACAGTGAATGTCTTTACTGTTCTACAGCTTAAATGTCTAAGGAAGAGGCAAATCTGATGACTCTCATATGTGATGTCAAGGAGAGGCGATTTATAATCCAGGTCAAAGTGACACCCAATATGATGGGTTGCAATGAGACAGAAAAGAAGAAGGGCTATGTGCATTTTGTTAGCAAGGGAATCAGTGCTCTGTGTAACAGGAAATATAACTAATCTGTGAAAAGAGGCTCCCTCATCTCTAATGCGCTTGGCTAGAAGTAATGTTCATATAAAGAGTCAGGACGTCAATCACAATCATCATGAAATCTGCATTCACAGATACTATAATAGAATTTGGAAAGCTGTTTCAAGAACAAGCCGACAAAGTGAGAGTTCATTTGAGACATTTATCACTTGAAATGAAGTGAAAATCTACATCTACACGTAGGTGGTAATCTCTGCACAACAGTCATGAATGGCAGTTTAGTTCATGCATTGCCTTTGAAATTTCGGACAAACCTGGCGCTTATTTGCGCCCTTTCCTGACATGCCGTGATGACATTTGTGCTCCAGCAACTGCTCCGTGGGATGCTCCAGTGATGTCTCTGAACTTGTAGTTCTTTTCAAATCAAGACTACTGATCTCTGCCATCGTCCTGCTGCTCTTGCAGTTGTGACTTATTTCTGGCATTAAAAGAAAAGCTCTTCAAAATAATGCATAAAAGTTTACGGTAATTTTTATTGTGGGCGTAGACTCTCCCCTGATACTATATGTTCTACTATGTCTTGAAAGACCACATATCAAAGTTTCCCGGACACATAAAGCTTAGATTTAAACAACTTTTGGCTATAAACAAAGTTTTGCTTGCTAACATATGTGCATAACCCGCTCCACATTGCCATACCGATTGTCAATACAGATTGTCAAACTGTATTGAAAACACCATGTTTGTCTCCTCTTGGAGTTTATCCGAGTTGACTTAATAGCATCTCCCTAATGGTCTTGATGCTGTATTCTACATACACGTAGCTGTTCTACTCTCTTTTCAAGTTCACCACACTATTTTCATTGCTCTGGACCCACCATAACAGAATTTTCCCTTTTTTTCTTTTTATTTCAGCAAAACTCATAAACATTAATGAAAGTCAGAGTTACGTATTTAATAAACAGAAGTTTTTATTTCTTTGTGATCATCATATGTTTTTGTTGGTAAATTGATTTCCTTCAGTAACATAAGTGTAAATTCTGTAAACACATAATACAGCATGGTTTGAGAAAAGAATAGATCAGTGAGAAATTCAGCATCGTGATGATACAGAAATGGAAACATGGGCTTTGCTTTCTCGCTGTAATGATGTAGACCTCAAAGCAAGAAGCTTTTAATAAAATGTGTCACATTGTCCACGTTCAGGAAAATGATGCCTTCAGTTCCTTGTCTCTGACGACGGAGAGAATCTGAGAGGGTTGGATTCACAATGTTGAATGGAACTTGGGCGAAGAAGGAAATGGTGACTCCCCAGTGGGGAAAACTCCTGCATCCTTAGAAGAACTCACTTATGTTACATTTTGTCTGCTCCTAAAGGCATAACCTAATGGGAAAAAGAGAAAGCCCAGTTGCATCCAGGCACCAAGTGTGGTTACCAGGGTGATTTTTCAAATGATCTGCCTGTAGTGCCAGTGTTTTGGAGTTTCTGTGGGAAAGCTGATGTCTTCCGACTATAAATAGTTGGGAAGGGCTGAATGAAAAGTCCAGATCAAGCAAGTAGGGAGGCGCAGAGTAATTTTGTTCTGAATGCTTTTTCGCCTTTTAGTAATGTGGATCCCCATTAAAGATTTTGGTGAAGCCTTTGTACAATCTTAAACAGGAGTGTAGGCAATAGGCAAGGATACCTTATTCTGCATTCAGGGGTAATTATGACCATAATTTTTTCTGTGAATTGCTGTAAGAATAGTAAAAGGAAGAACCGAAACTCTTAAAGGGATAGTTGCTTTCACTTAAGAGGAGAATAAATTTACTCTTAAAAAAGGGTTAATTTCGATGCTTCATTGTGTAAAATAATAATGTCCAAATTTTACAAATCATGCCTTGAAGACAACTCATGTTAGGTGATTCTTTTTAATTGCATCGTATGGTAGAGAGATAGCAATAAATCCTTATTAAAAATAGTATCTCAAAAGAACATATTTAAGAAAACCTAGAAAAGAATTGTGAATGAAAGAAAATGAAAAATAATAATTTAAATAGTTTCCTTACTGGCATCCTATAAGAGTACCCGTTCAATGAGATTTAACTTATAAGCTTTAAAAAAATTAAATCCTAAGTTGAGAGAAAAGACAATAAAAGAACAATTCCTTGTGTCATTAAATCACATGATATTATTCTTCATTTGCAAATACCAGTGATCGATATCTGTGAATATCAGTCAAATTTGCAATGCTGCAAAATCAATTCATATATATAATTATACATGTGTGTCCCCATTGAATTTCTTTTGGAACAGTTTTATATTTTGTTTCTGGTTTCACCACCAGCATTGCATGTTTATTGCTGTATCAACCGTAGAAGGTTATTTTAAAAAAACCTCGGATGAGGTGAAACCCAGCTTTACGTGGGATTTGCTGCAAAAGAGTATTTTTAGATGAGTTAGTACAAAAAGTAGAATTTACAGAAACAGTTTTTTAATGTACAATGAACCATGAGCATTAAGGAAAGAGAAAGACTAAAGAAGAACATAGTGCAATGCTTCTCAAGAGGCAGGTGGCACATGTTTTAACATCTTTTATATATATAATTTGATGGTTTATTAACGAAATTATACTGATTGCAGAGTTTTTATGGGTACTTTCTTTTTTTTTTCTGTTTATTGTAAATTAATTTGGTGATTCTCAGGAGTGTGTAGTCGGAATGAAGACTGTAAGGTACAGACAGGTCAAAAAGCTAAAATCTTAGATAAATACAGGAATTTACTGTAAAAACATTAGCAGTCACAGGAAATAGAGAAAGATCACTTCAAAAGGAGTAAGACACAACTAAATGGGATCAAATGTGAAGAAACAATGAACCCAGACACAAATTCAGGTGTTCCGCAAAAAGCATACTCAACAAATTAGCAAAATTTTGTGTTTCTTTTAATAGTAGTTAGCAGGAAT